>BQKN01060015.1:59937-80875 GCA_022839385.1 Asparagus kiusianus
AAAAAGATTCAAACTTTGGGACGTCAAGGACTTGCTCATCCAGATCTCGTGCTCGGCGATCGTCAACGCCAAATAAGGCAGGTGTTCGAGAGGATCGGATCTCAGATCTACGTCGATATACTCCGGATCAAAGCTTGGTCTTTGATCCCGAGATTTGAGCGATTGTTTCTTTGGTGAAACAATCCCTCCGTCTATTATTTCCTTGGTGAAATAATACCCGTTATACTGTGTAGATCCGACCGGATCTAGATCTCGTGGTGGTCCACGGATAAACCCCGGCGCAGGCAAACAACCCACGCAAGCGAGCGACCGCAAAACAGGAGCTCGTGATTTGTTCGACAAACAAGAGAAAAAGTTGTAATCTTTCTTTTTTTTATTTTGATTTTCGTTGTAACCGGATCTTATAAAAAGACCGGATCTTTGTAACCGATAAACAGTTATTGAGAGTGCAATGGAATCAATGAAGAAAGACACGATTTTTCCCGCGAACAATAGGTAACTTTTGACACCTACATTGATCCAATTAGGAAATCTGGTATCCCCATCAAGGTATTATGCATCAGGTGCAAGTTCATTCCAAAGATGTTAGGGGTAACAGGAAATTTGTTAACGGGGGCATCCTCATGAACAAAGCCTGGACACAAGCCTATGACATTGACTCCAATAGAGTCCCTTTTGACAAAAGCCACAGTCATCTTTCAGAGGGCCCACTTTGATGCTATCTTTTTTTAGTAAGAGTATAATGCATTTGGCAAGGCACGGCGAGAGGCTACAAATACATGAAGGATACATGACGCTCTATCGCTGGTAAGCAGAAACAACGATCCCCTTAGGTATAGTACCAATGCTCCTTTGCCTAATTGAATATGGAAGTACCATTGGGATTTCTATCCCCAAATAGGAAGTGAGGGTTTCCTGACGTATCCTAATTGAGAATGGAGAACTTGGCATCGGTGGTCATCTCCTACAGAGTCCAATAATCCCCCAATCATATAACTTAAATCCTTTCTTAGCTACTACCCTTTAGAAATAGTGAGACGCTCCTGTTGAAAGCATGTGTCACTTCAAAGTCACGAGGCCCATCATGATCATAGTGGTAGTAGTGGTCAACAAGGGACTTCGAGTAGCAAACTGCACCAAAAGAGGTGAAAAAACGAGTTAGAGGACAAATATTTAAAACTAAGTCTTCACACTCAAATGTGATGTTTGCCATAAGCAAATCTCGCTCATAGGAGAAAGTCATCACAATCAACCAAGTGTTGACAAGATGAGCGAGGGTCACAAATGAAAGCTGTGAACTTCAATATCGCAATTAAATCCACTCAAGAGATCATGTGTATTAAACTAGCAAACATCACTCTCAAGTGAAGGTCACCCAAATCAAACTGGCAAAACTCACTCAAGCGGAGGGCACTTAATTTAAATAAGCAATGGTCGATCAAGTCAAAATAACGATCCTACCCAAATGAAGTGCACTACATAAGCCTAAAGGGCTAAGCACAATGAGTTTCGCCCAAGAAGCGAAGCTTGCTGTATCAAGAGCCATTAATGGCAGCTAATAGGACTTCATCACCGATAGAAGTTTGTTGGAAAGTCCACAAGTGGCCATAAAAATCAAACCTTTGGCAGCAAATAAGTTTTTAAAGTGCCCTAAGGCATTGTTTGAAGTATGATTGGAGCTAAATCTTGATGGATCCAAAGTTCACCATGAATAGGTTTGAAGCTTACCCACGACCAACTCTAGCTACGACAGAGTCTTTGGTTCTTGGTCGACGAGGTCCTCTAGCAGTGCCTCATCCTCTTGATATTGCATGACAAGGAGCCATTGAAGATTGATCTATGGGAATTTTGAGAAAACTAGGGTTTTTGAAAATCAAAGTGAAGAAGAAAGCCGGTAAACAGTGTTATTTATAGATTAACCCTGTACTTCGCTGAAGATTTTCACCTTTAACTTCGCCGAAGATCTTGCCCCAAACTTAGCTAAAAATTTTTACCTTTAACTTCACTAAAGATCTCATCCTGAACTTTGCCAAAGGTTCTCGCCTCAACTTGCATCGAAAATTTTGTTCTGAACGAACTTCGCCACAATTTCAAGCGCAAAAATTAAGGATTTAAATTTTGAATTCTTAGGCCGAGCATCTCCTAACCTACTTAAGGAGCATCACCTAACTGACTCACTGAATCTTGCCTAGCCGACTGTTTATTAAGTAAGTGAGCTTCGCCCTATTCAGTGGGCGCTAAAGCAAATTTCACCAAAATGACTTGGTGACTTTACTAAGTCTCCAAATTGAGAAAATTCTAACTTAATATGTTTGAGACTATATGATGAATTTCCCTAAGTCTCCAAATTAAGAAAATTCTAGCTTAATTTGTTTGAGACCTTATTTGGTGAACTTTAGTTCAATTCTCGCGGATATGAGGAAGCTTGAGCATCGTTTCTAACACAATAAACTTCATACAGAGTTCAAGTTCACCATAGAAGTAAAGTTCATGCAGATTAAACACACAAAGATGGACAATTTTAGAAAAAATATTCATTTTTATTCATCAGATATCTACAGCATAATGGCGACATTTAGATTATTTCATTAGAGAGATGATAGGTATTCATTGCTAATTACTACTATCCTATACTCCTATCAATGGGTAATGTGAAAGCAAAAGAACATACACAAGCTGCACCAAGCTATAGTCCTTGTTCCTCAATGTCACAAAACGTGGGGAGCCAAGCTTTTTCCCTTACAGAAAAAATTGCTCCTACTTACTCCTCCTTAGACCCTATGTCAAGGGATGAGAAAAGGCTGTTACACAAGAAGTGCCCCCATTTCCAAACTAGAATATATATCAATAGGAAGAAGAATTTTTTACAACCAAAATTCAATGTCGGGCCTAGGACAGCTACACGACATTTAATTACGATCTAGGTTCACATTTGTGAGACCTAGTTACTATCGGAGCCTCACTTGTGAAGCTCCAAGGATCCTTCTACAACCGCCAACTCAATTGTCAAACGGTCCTATGTAGAGCATGACATTCAAAGCTTCATGCATCTCTATCGTGTTTCACTTCTCCCTAAGCCACAGACTAATTCTCTACAATCTGTTCGAGCTTCGCCTTCTAGGCTAATAGCAAGTCCACCAGACAAAAAAGTATACAGAGTTCATCCACATAGTTTCCCCCTGCTTGGGCAAGCTCCTAGTCTCCTATTTTATCTCAGCTTCTCTATTATGTAGCATCTCTGATCTAAGTGATGGAGGCTTAGACATGGACAAGAAGAAGACAGAGAGAAAGATTAAGAATTTGGAAGAGAAAAGTGCTATTTATAGTCTTTTCCAAATCCCAACTTCTAAGAAAATCACATCTTTTAAAATTTGATTGGACTAGACAAAGAGGCTAAATCATAAACTAAAACTCAATCAAATCTATATCAGATCTTATAAATCTTCAATTAAGAGATCTTGGCTATAAATCATGGTGCAAATCTAGAGGAAAAATCCCAACAACCATTGTCAGTTGGCAAACATCGCTAATTAGTGAACATTGCCCACACAACTCAAAGTAAAGTGAGCCTCACTGATACCAAGAATCAGCTTGCTAATTCCTCAGCTTCGTCCCAGCACTAGGACAGGTGAACTTCATTCCAAACATAGAGTTAGACGAATGCAAGCATCATGGAGCTTTCAATAAAAGTATGTAACAAAGGAAGCCATGTTCAACAGACACTTCTGGCAACCAATTAGAGTGAAGGTGATTTTCAACCTAAACAAGATGACTTAAGCGATGTTCAATAGTATATTTCTGGTTATTAGCTAAAATATTTTGTTTCATGTTACAAATCTGAAGATAGGGTCATGAAAACTTTGGGAATCTTGTAGATAGTTAAAAATATTTCATCCGGGCCAAGATTCAGCTCCGAACTAAGAAATAAATGCCCATGGGCTAAACACTTCAAATGGGTTTCAAATTTGAGCCCAAGTCAAACTGCAGCAAAGGTCGCTCAACAAGGCATACGAACCTTGCCATGCAGCTCATCTCGACTTGACCCGACCAAGTTAAGAATGAGTCAACTCCCAAACAGCTGTAACGAAGTCTGCCCAACAAAGCATGCAAACTTTTCCACACAACTTGACTTGACTCGACCAAATCAAGAATGAGTCAACTCCTAATTTAGATTTCAAGCTGAGTCAAAAGACATCGTTAATCGGCAAAGTTACGAGTAAAATTATATGGTAAATTTGAACTCATATACGAAGTTTATTGACCTATGAACTTTGCATATAACAACCTAAATGGGTCACATCATCCATAATTCTGAAGAAGGTTCACCCACATCCAAGCAATCTTTGCCCAAATGTCTTCAGCAAACTTCATAGAATCAATGAACTTCGCTAAACATGCGTTCAGGGACTATTTTTAAGGGGATAACCGTTCCTCACAATCGCTATTTTGATGGCCACGTAACGCACAACTAAAGGATATCAACTCTCTCTTTTAGCCTATAAAAGGAGTGGAGATTGCTCATTTTTGGGAACTGATCATATAAAGAGATCAAGACTTACACACACATAAAGGAAGATCACTAGCCTCACACTTGCGTTCTTCTCATACTTAGGTGCTAAGAAAACTGAGTTATCTTCTAGGCAACCATGTTCTCATCAATAGCAAAAAAGATATATTGTCTTAGTTGGTGCATCAACAGAATACAAGATTAAAGTTCCATCAGCATACAGAAAAGAACCCTAGAAAAATATAAAATTTTCCTTAGTTTTATTATAAGTCTTCTATTTTAATCTGTGTTAATTGCAATTACTAAAGCCCCAAAATGGGATTTCTAGTTCTCAAATGTGAACCTAGATCATAATCAGACGTGATGTAGCTATCCTAGGCCCGATGTCGAATTTTGGTTGCAGGTAGTGCTTCTTCCTATTGATATTTTTCTCATCCCTTAGCATAGGGCTTAAGGAGGAGTGAATAGGAGATATTTTTTCTTAGCTTCTCTGTTGAGAAGCATCTCCGATCAAAGCGATAGATGCTTAGATGTGGAGAAGAAAAAGATGGAGAGAAGGATGATGAATTTGGAAGAGAAATAATGTAATTTATAGCCTTTCCTAAATTCAAACTTTCAAGAAAATCACATGTTTTGAGATCTGATTGGACCGAATAAAAAGGCTAAATCTTAGCCTAAAGCTCGGACAAATCTACAGCAGATCTCGTGAATCTTCAATTAAGAGATCTAAGCCATAAATCATGACACAAATTGAGAAGCAAAATCTCAATGACCATCACCAATTAGTGAACATCACTAATCCACAAACTTCGCCAACACAGCTCAAGGTAAAGCGAGTCTCGCCGATACCCAGGATCAACTGGACTTTGCTAATTCCTCAGCCTCACCCCAACATTAGGATAAGAGAACTTCATTCCAAAGACAATGTTAGACAAATACAGGTATCATGGAGCCTTCAATACAAGTCTACAATAAAGGAAGTCATGTTCAATAGTATATCTCTAGCAACCAAGTAGAGTGAAGGTGATTTTCAACACAAAAAAGGCAACTGAAGCTATGTTCTACTGTACACCTCTAGTTATTACCCAATGTACGTTCCCCTTTACAAGTCAAAAGAGAGGGTCACGAAAACATTAGGGGGGGTCTTATAGATAGTTAAAATATATTTCATCCGGGCCAATATTTAGCTTGGAACTAAGGAGCAAATGCCCAAGGGCTAAACACTTCAAATGGAGTTCAAATTCAAGCCCAGGACAAGCTACAACGATGGTCGCTCAATAAGGCATGCAAACCTTGTCATGCAGCTCATCTCGACTCGACTCGACCCGACCAAGTTAAGAACGAGTCAACTCCTAAATAGCTATAATGAAGTTCACACAACAATGCATGCAAACTTTACCATGCAGCTTGACTTGACGCAATCATATCAAGAAAAGGTCAACTTCGAATTCACACTTTAGGACGAGTCAAAAGGCATCATTATTTAGCTAAGTTATGAGTGGAAATATGTTCTAAATTCAAACCCATATATGAAGTTTGGCAACCAATGAACTTCACACATAACAACCTAAATCGGTCACATCATCCATAATTCCGAAGAAGGCTCACCCACATTCAAGCAAGCCTTGCCCAAACATCTTTAGCAAACTTCACCGAATCAATTAACTCCGCTAAATAGCCGTCAAGGGATATTTTCAAGGAGCTAATTGTTCTCTGGTATCTCATATTTTGATGGCCACTTAACTCACAATTAAAGGTCATTAAGTCTCTCTTTTAGTCTATAAAAGGAGGGAATATTGTTCATTTTTAGGATCTGATCCTATCTAGAGATCAAGGCTTACACACACATGAAGGGAGATCACTATCCTCGCACTTGCGTTCATCTCATACTTTGGTGCTAAGAAGATTGAGTTATCTTCTAGGCAACCAAGTTCTCATCAACAACAAAAAGATCAATTGTCTTAGTCGATGCATCAACGGAATACAAGATTAATGTTCCATCAGTACACAGAAAAGAACCCCAGGAAAATTTAAATTTTTCCTTAGTTTCATTGTGGGTTTTCTAATTTTAATCTGTGTTAATTGCGATTACTAAAGAGCTGAAATGGGATTTGTAGGCCTCACAAATATGAACCAGGATCGTAGTCAAGTGTGTTGTGGCTGTCCCTAGCCCAATGTAAAATTTTGGTTGCGGGTAGTGCTTTTTCCTGGTAATATGTCCTAGTTCAGAACAACGAGGGAACTTCTTGTTTAATAGATTTTTCTCAACCCTTGGCATAGGGCCTAGGGAGGAGTAAATAGGAGCTATTTTTTCTCAATTTCTCTGTTGAGAAGCATTTCTGATCCAAGCGATGGAGGCTTAGATGTGGAGAAGAAAAAGATGGGGAGAAGGATGAAGAAATTGGAAGAGAAATAGTGCAATTTATAGACTTTTTCCAAATCTAGACTTCCATAAAAATCACATCTTTTGAGATTTGATTAGACCAGACAAAAAGGCTAAATATTAGCCTAAAGCTTGGTCAAATTTACAACAAATCTTGTGAATCTTTAATTAAGAGATCTTAGCCATAAATCACGACACAAATCTAGAGGTGAAATCCCAGTGACCATCACCAGTTAGTGAACATCGCTAATTCACGAACTTCGCCAACACAGCTCAAGGTGAAGAGAGTCTCACTGATGTCCAAGATCAATTGAACTTCGCTGATTCCTTAGCTTTAACCCAGCATTAGGACAGGTGAACTTAATTCTAAACATAGAGTTGGATACATACAAGCATCATAGAGCCTTCAATACAAATTTACAACAAAGGAAGCCACGTTCAGTAATACAGCCTGGCAACCAAGTAGTGTGACTCATCTACTAAAAACATGTGATGGTGATTATGCTAGAAGTCCGTCATCCTGCGGCTCTCCGAAACTCTGAGTTGCTCCCTGAAAGGAATTGAAAAATAAAAAGAGAAACAACAAGAGCGTCAAAGCGCTAAAACAAGATCATCTCCATCCGCCCCAGGGGAAGGGCTACTAGATGTGATGGAAGCTCTATCTATTAAGCATAATCTACCTAGATCATTTACTCTGTATCTAGAAGAAATTAATATTTAAATCTACAATACGAGACGTAGTACGTCGAGTGAAATAATCCAAATAAAGAAACCCTCATGTATATATTATATGCCTCAAATAGTAGATAACTATATCAATACCGAACTAAGAATAAACAATCTAAATAGAATTAATAATTTGAAACTCACAACACGATACTGGTACGTCGAGCTAAATAATCCAAACTAGGAAACCCTCATGTATATACCATATGTCTCAAATTGTGAATTGCTAATTATCAATTCTAAACTAGGAATAAAGGAAAGCAATATAAGAAAGTAAAATTATCACAATATCGGGCCATAAATATCTTTCACTATCCTTTGGAAGATAATGTAAACAACTACATATAATCTCGCGTACTTACAAGAGTAAAGTACATCGGTCATATATAACTCAACGATGAGTCATGTTCATAATGGCGACCACCAAGACTCATGCTATGAAATAATTATCACAATGCAAATCCTTACAAAGTTTATAATTCATCACATTACCATGTAGGACGGACTACCAAATTGGCATCCTAAAAGTGTAAACGACCCGTTAGTCTCATTGCATCAACATGCGGGACAGACTACTAAATCAGGCATCTTAGGTATACGGCTCACAAGCCTCATCGTATCTACATGCGGGACAGACTACTAGATTAAGCATTCTAAAATTTGACTCAATGGCTTGTACTAATGGTATATCGACGTACTATCCTAAGTAGTACAGAGTGGGGCTCATCAATGATATTCATACATGTATATAATGTTTAAATAACCCATATCCCAAGTGTGGATGAAAATAATACCTGTAATAATTCTCTCTGGGATATCTATATGTGTGCTATAACACTATACATGTATACTCATGATTATATGTGTATCATCATGCGCCTCGAACCCTACGTTGGAAAACAAAAGGTGTAAAAACAACACTTCAAACAAAAGAGAACACAGGTCGGTCGACCGCCCTTAGGGCGTCGGTCGACCGAAAGCAACTGTGTAGATAATGTGCACGCTCAGGGCCTCACCAATTGACCGGCAAGTCTTGGTCGGTCGACCGACCAAAGAGGAAAACACAAGTTCAGGTTTCTAATATTTTGTATTTTATAACTTTATTTAAAAACTTATTTTATCAACATGGGCATATAACAAGATTAAATCTTTCATAATTACTTAACATGAATTAACTCATCATGGTATAACCACTTGAATTAAACTAATTAGGGTTTAACATCTTAATTAATCAAAATTTCTTAAATAACCTAATTTATAAATATGGTTAAGTAAACATGATAAATTCTAAACATTGAATAGAGATAAATTTGTTTAAACATGCTCACATCACTTAGGTATCATCAACCTAGGGTTTAGACCTCTTTAATTAGCAAGAAAAGTCAAATAATTATTAAACTATGGTTTAAACATGATTTAAGCGTGATTAACAAGTTAAAAATGAAACTAAATACAACCCTAATGATCATGATCATCAAACTAATATAAAAAACAACTTAAACTATAGGTTTTCACATTGATTTAAAGATTAATATCATAAACTAAGATTTTAAAACATCGGGTTAAGCTTAAACATGAGATTCATCAATTAAACATATTAAATCTTGAATTAACTATAGGGAAAGGTTTGGAGGAAAATGATCTTGCCTCAAACATTGTGTAACTTCTGAACACGTGCGTACAAGATCCCTCTTCACCAAAGTCTCAAAATCTCGCCTTCCTCTCGACAAACGCCTCAAGAACTCTCCCAAATCTCAAAAATTATAATTAGAGTTTGATAGAGAGGCAGAGGGGCTACTAGGGTTTGGAATACTAATGAAAAAGTATGTTTTTTTGTGTGTAAACATGTATATATATAACTATAAACCCGAATCAAAACAGTCCAAATCCGAAACAAGAAACCTAGTCAGACTGGGAAAATAGTCTTCGATATTTTGGCTGTAACTTTCACGTACGACCTGAATGAAGTTATTTAAGATGTGTTGGAAGTCTATTGAAGACACCTACAACCTTTGTCTTTTCAGTTTTTCTAGATTCGAAGTGTATCAGTGTGTAATGTTGAAATACTCGTAAGTGATTATTTTTCCAAATTTCTTCTTTGTGCATGTTTAACATTTGTATACTCTCATATATACTCTTAGTTGATCTTAAATCAATTGTTAACATAATCATTCATCTATAAATGATATTCATCATAATTAGAGCTCATTTATCAATATAATTCATACTACTTTCCAAAATTCATGGGGTTTTACAGGTCAAAAACTTGTCGACTTCCAATTCAAACTTCAGGCTGAGTCAAAAAACATCATTAATCAAACTAGTTATGAGTGGTATTTTATGCTAAATTTGAACTCATATATGAAGTTTTCCAACTAATAAACTTCGCTCATAACAACCCAAATAGCTCACGTCATCCACAATTCCAAAGAAGGCTCGCCCACGTTCAAGCAAGCCCCGCCCAAACATCTTTAGCGAACTTCGCCGAATCAATGAACTTTTCTAAACAGCCGTTTGAGGGCTATTATCAAGGGGATAAGTGTTTCGGATAACTGCTCCCAACTATCCCCTATTTTGATGGCCACTTAACCCATAATTAAGGACCACTAACTCTCTCTTTAGCCTATAAAAGAAGGGGTTTGGGGATGTAATCATATAAATAGATCATGACTTACACAACATTGGCTCGTGTAAGCCGTGGGACCCATCGAGAGCAACTCGATGTTAGCTAAAGTCTACTGCCAAAATGCTATCACTAGTTGTTCTTAGGCCTTAGGATTTTCTCTATTTAAACCACTAATATTTCTTCATACTAGTCCATATGGGACTAAAGCGAGGGTGTCACAATCACCCCACCTTACAAAGATGACGTTCTCGTCGTCTCGATATGATAATTGGCATATCCTAGTGTCACTTGCCAGGCGATGTGGATTCTAGAGGTGGCTCCTACGGGCTCTAAAGGTAGCTCCCACCACATCCATGCTGTGTAGCACTTAGCCTTGTATAGCACTTAGCTCCATGTTTCTAGCTAGCTAACTGCTCTGATACCATTTGTCATGTCCCGGATCCACGGCTCCGTTAGCGCGTGCAAGTCGTGGGATCCACCAAGAGTAACTCGATGTTGACTAAAGTCCACTGCCAAAATGCTAGCACTAGTTGTTCTTAATCCTTAGGGTTTTTATATTTACACCACTAATATTTATTCATACTAGTCTATGTTGAACTAAAGTGGGGGTGCCACAATCATAAGGTCACCTACATATTGTGTCAAGTTCCTCTGGACCAACGAATGAATCCAAGATTCTCTATCTTATATACACATACATGTGTCCATATGGGATTCTAAACAACTATGTCCTTTATTATTTTTAACTTATTACTTATATCATGGTATATGCTACACTCTCGATGGTCACATCTAATACCTATATTATGCACAGCAGAACAAGTAGTGTACATACAGCAAATTGGGATGAATGGATGGTAGAGCAATCAATATCCAAAATACATAAAACTAGTGTCATATAACTTTAATATCAGCCTACTGTCAAAATTATAAACTTTACATCAATTCGTGGTATATAGTAAGAATTATGCTCTCAGCAAACTACACATATCAAGACTACAGCAGAATAAACAGAGATTGCAATCTGAAATGATTAATTCATTTCAGGTACTTAACATTATATAAATGAGCTCATATTTGTTATATAAGTAATATGATAGATTATATTCCAATTCCCATGAGATTCATGAAATTATCATTTTTATAATGTATGTTACATATAAAATAACACAATGGGGGCAGACTGGATGTAAAACCCCGTGAATTTGAATATTTTATGATAAATAATGATAAATATGTTATATAGTGAAAAATAACATATCTTGATGTTTGAGTATAATAAGAATTGATTTGAGATTAATTCAATGTATATTTGTAAAAATATGAGTGCAAATGCACAAAACATGCACAAAGGCCAAAAGAGTGATAATCTGGGAATAATGACCAGGTGAGAGCTTCTATATTTTACACATCGATGCAGTCAGAATCTGGAAACGTGTAAAAGACCAAAGTTATAGGTCTCTTCAATAGATTTCTAAAAAATCTTAGATCACCTTATTCTGAGAGTGAATGAGAAAGTTATAGTCTTTTTATCAAACCTCAGGCTGAGCACAGCCCAGAAACCTGCACAGTCGACCGCGGTGGTCGACCGCTTGGCGAATCTGTTTCTGCCAGGTTTTTTCAGGTTGGGTTTTGTTTATACCAAACCTAGTTATTACCCTACGTATATATACTCATTTTAAAGCTCTTTTAACCCTCTTTCACGTGGGATTAACACCAACAACCTTCCTCTTCAAACCCTAACCCTAATTGTGAGTTTTGCGAGAGATCTTAGGGTGTTTGTCGAAGGAAAGGCGAGGAATTGTGATGTTTGGCGTCAAGAGATCATTTGATGTTTGTTTCAGAGGCTTGTTCACGTGCAAAGGCAAGATCACTTGCATCCAAACCCATCCCCACAGTTAAATAACTAGCTTAGAAGTTTAATTTGTATTTACACGCTTAAATCTTAATCTAATGTGAAAAAGATTAGAATTTTGTTGTTAGATCTGAAACAAATGTTAGATCTACATGTTTTTCTTGCTATTTATAATAGAAACATGATTATGATCATTAGGGTTCTTTAAATTTTCATTTTTAACTAGTTAATCATGTTTAAACCCTAATTTGATATTTAATTGAGTTTACATATGGATTAAAGATGATAAAACCCTAGGTTTGTGATACCCAAGTGTTAAAAAATATGATTTAATGTATGTATATCTTTTTGAGATGTTTGGCAATCATGTTTATGTTTAATATGTTAAAAGTTCATGCTTTAAATTGAAGAATTTGATTAATTAGGTTGAAAAACCCTAATTAGATTAACACAAGAGTTTGATTTATGTTCGAGATAATTTCAGCAAGTGATTATTAAAGTTTAAGTATTGTTGTATGTTTTATATATGTTTCAGTATGTTTTAAACATGTTTGAATCACAAAGTCAACATGAACACAACACTGTGCAGAAACCTGCACGTTTCTGGAATTTCTATGTTCGGCCAACCGCGCTGTGTGGTCAACCGCGTACCTGGAAGAAGCCTGGGCAACCCTAAAAACCTATCACGGTCAACCGCCGCATAATTATGGTCGACCACCAACTTCTTTTATAGCATGTGCATGTTTGTTTGGCTTTGTTTGGTTTCGAGAGACTTTCTCGATCTTGTATTGATATATTATGACGCTTAAGAGTTGTTTAACACCTGAGATGAAGGTGAACACTAATTATGGACAAGCACACCGAGATATGTGCATGTACACTTAAATTTTGTTGTTAACATATTTTTGTCTTATGTTGAGCTGATGAATACATATGGGAAAGTATCGATATTTCATGTATCCGGAATAGGGAGATAAAAACCTATTTCCATAGGACGATTGAGTAAGACTATTACAAAAGTATCATCATTTCATGTATCCGGAATAGGGAGATAAAAAACTATTTCCGCTGGACGATTGAGTAATAGTATTACAATAGTATCGTTATTCATGTATTCAGAATAGGAAGATAAAACCTATTTTCACAGGACGATTGAGTAAGAGTATTACAAAAGTATCGTTATTTCATGTATCCGGAATAGGGAGAACAAACCTATTGTCACAGAGCAATTGAGTAAGAATATTACAATAGTATTGCTATTGCACAAGGAGATGTACATATATATGTATTATCAGTTGTAGTTACTCCCATATTAGATTACCTATGAGTAGGGTACATCCTTTGATTTGTGGTATACAGGGTATGGCCTATGGTAATTTTTTAGTTGGATGATATTCTCTTATTATTACGCCAACTACTTGAGAAGTAGTTCGAGATTTTGACATTGGTTCTATATGGTTGAGGCTTGGAGTATTTCTTTTGAGTGTTATTTTTATTCATAGAATTGGAATTGGTATTTAGGGATCTACAATTTGAGACATATGGTATATATATGAGGGTTTCCTTATTTGGATTATTTTGCTCGACGTACTACGTCTCGTCTTGTAGGTGTCTAAATATTAACTCTATTAGATACGAGGAAAATGATATAGTTAGACTATGCTTAATATATATAGCCTTCCTTCATCTAGCAGTCCTTCCCCTGGTGGCGGATGGAGGTGATCTTGCTATAGTGTTCTGATGCTCTTGTTGTTATTCTTTTTGTTTAAATTATCTCTTTTAGGCTAATCAGAGTTTCGGAGAGCCACAGGATGATGGAGTTCTAGCATAGTCGTCATCACACAGTCATAGTAGCTGAAGCTCCACTGTATAGTTATGTTCATTGTTTAGACTTTAGAGTTGTATTCATTTTGTAGAGGCTGAGTGCCTTAGTGAGATTTCATTTGACTCTTTGTGTTGAGATGTATTTTAGACTCAGAGGTATTTTCATTCTATTTCAGTTGGGCTCATTTGTTGATATACTTCTTCTGTGCATATCTAATTTTGTACTACTTCTATTATTTACCTATTTTGTACCTTCACCTATTTGTTGTTTCCACTAGCGAGATAGTGACTATGATGGTGAAACATGTCGTAACATGGTGTTTGGTGCTTGACAGGTTTGACAATCCGGGTTTCACCTTAGACTGCAGTCTTGTGTGAACCTTGGCCATCACAGTTGGTATCAGAGCTCTAGTTCTAATATCCTTAGGATCATTCTTGTGTTAAAATTGTGGAGCTAGGATAGAGTTTCCTAGGATTCATGTATAGAGTCCGCTAAGAATTTTCTAGAATGAGTGAGGACGATATGTGCGTATATCTCAAAATTTTTTAATTTTTTTGATAATTATTTTATGTTGATTTAAAGTATTTGCGTGAATACTATATGTTATGAATACGTATTGTGATACGTTATGTATATATATATTTTGTAACCTCATTTACTATGTTCATTAAGCTCTCCTCTTGATATTATAAATGTTGGGACGAGGATGCGGTCGAGATAAAACTAGTACCTGGAGAGCTGGGCAAGCAAAGCCCGAGCCGTAGCAAGCTGTATAGTATTTGATCGACTTTATGGCACCGTTTGTAGTAAGATTTTGTAACACTCGAGGAGCGAGAAGTGCATCCATTTTCATCAGTAGTATTATTTTCTGGAGTTGCACCACCAATTGTACCAGTCATGCTGATTGAAGAGGCAATACCTATGATTTCATCATCACCACAACCAGTTGTTGATAGAGCCACAGAGCAGGAGGTTTGGCTCTGTAAGAATAGTAAAGATATTAGACACTGAGAACGTCATAGTGCAGGGCACACTGGATTCATGTGCAGCTTATAAATAAAAAGGAATATGTGAAAATTTCTTAACGTAGACTCAGTACCAAACCAGTGGTTAAAAATATTCACCATAGAGGACATCACCGGGGAATAGCAGCAAAGGATAACTACGATTTCATATTTTTGCCAGGACAATGAATATCACTTATTTGGAAAAATTTTGTTTACTTCTTCGACAAGCAGTTAGAGCTAGTTCGATTAAAGCAGTGAGATATGCCTATAGTTAATTATGAAATCAAGACTAGCATGATGGAAATGACAAGGGCAAGAGACCGATTGTGAGATCTAGAGGACACAGCAGCGGGGTAAGGATTTTTACCATCAGCAACAAAGATGTTATAATAAGAGAGCACAACATGATTCGATAGTGGCGTAGCAGCACAGGATTATAGATACATGATACAATTGTAACAAGATCAAACATAGAGTGAATGATTGTCACAGTACACCAGCAGGAGACCAGCATGACAAAAGTCAGGGTTAATAGTCTTAGGGTCGTGGTTACGGCCAGCATCGGAGGATAGATGTACTGCCGGTTATTCTAAGGATGTAGAGGCCTATAAGCCATAATTACGGTATTCAGAGTATTCATCATTATCAGATGGACCCATGTGTTTCACCACCAGTAGCATAGTAGGCGCCGACCACCAGCAGAGTTTATGTAGTCATACCGTGTGAGCATAGTACGAGCAGAGTTTTCGTAGTAAATTCTTATCCAGCTCGAATCTTGTTTGATTTAGGAACTTCCTATTCTTTCATATTTCATGCCTTCATGTATATGCTTCAGTTAGTTACACATCCCTTAGATGTTCTGTTATCAGTTTCTACTCCTTTAGGGGAGGTGTCCCTATTAGAGAGTATATGTAGGAGATGTGTCATCAGTATAGATGAGCTTGAGTTCATCTTTGACTTGGTCGTTTTTAAGGATGTCGAATTTCAACGTCATTCTTGGTATGAAATGGTTATCATCCTACAATATCAATATCGACTGTTTTGCTAAAACAGTACACTTATGAGCATTTGGGGATTGTATAGATAGTAGCAACCTCATAGGGTAACCAGAATGCGGAGTCATTTCTAGCATACGTTAAGGAGGTGATGATACGGGATCGGGGTATAGTTTTGAGTGAGACCGGAGTCATCTCAGAGTATTAGGATATTATTCAGGATATACCTATGTTTTCTCCAGTGAGAGAGGTTATTCCCTTGTATTAAGTTGCAATAGGCACCGTACCAATATTCAGAGCATCCTATCATATCATATGGCACCCCTTGAGATGAGGGAACTACAGACTCAGTTAGATGAGTTGTTATATCAGAGTTTTATTATCTGGAGTCTTTTTATGGGAGCATCGGTCCTCTTCGTGGAGAAGAATGACAGTAGCATGTAATTATGTATAGATTATCGTGAGTTGAACAAGGTCACTTCTCGGATCATGGATCCACTATCGAGGATTTATGACTTGTTCGACTAGCTACGGGGAGTGCAGCATTTCTCGAAGATTAATCTTCGTTCTAGTTAGTTCCAGTTGCGAGTGCGGTAAATGAATATTTCCAAAACCGTATTTTCTGACTCGATATGGGTCTTTTGAGTTCTTGTCATGCCATTTGGGCTCAATGAACCCGTGATATTTATGGATTTGATGAACCGGGTTTTTCATCCATGTTAGGACCAGTTCGTAGTCGTTTTATTGACGACATCATTATCTTTTCGAGATCGGAGGTAGAACACGAGCAACATACTCTATTAGCATTGCGGGCATAGCGAACAGTCGAGATTAAAGACATCAGTGATACGCTGAGTTCAGCAAATACGAGTTTTAGTTATAAGAGATCAAATTTTTTTAGGTCACGTCATCAGCAGGGGAGCATAACAGTGGATCCAGCCATTGTTAAGGCTGTACTTGATTAGGAGTCGCTAAGAACCATTACAGAGATTCATAGTTTTAGTAGGGTATAAGAGAAAGTTCATTCGGGACTTTTCGAAGATTTTAATACAAGTTACACACCTTACGAAGTACAGTGTATAGTTTTCTTTGGGCACAGGGTGCCAGGAAGCCTTTGAGACTATTAAGGCTAGATAGACTACAGTAACAATTTTGACTATTCTAAGCAGTGATACAACATTTGTCGTTTACGTGAACACGTCATTAGTAGGACTAGGAGGTGTTTTGATGTAGACCCGGAGGGTATAACTCATATTTCGCGACAATTGAGGCGCATCATACCAGATATACAGTATATCCAGGTACAATGAAAATGTACAAGATGTGATGAGGTACTTCTGGAGGAGTTTCCAGAATTTGTTAGGTAGCCAGTGTGATATTCTAGTGTTTTTTACCCGCAGATGTATGGACAAATAGAGAGAGTAAACCAAGTGTCGAAGAACAAGTAGCAAACATGTATTATAGACTTGCAGGATAGCTGGGAGGATCATATCCCATTGATTGAGTGTGGTTATAATATCATTTATCATAGACTATTTGCATAACACCGTATGAGGCATGGTACGGGAGGCATTATAGATTACTTATTCATTGGGCAGAATTACAAGAAAGTTTATTGCTTAGACATGAGCTTGTGTGGTAGACTACAGGGAAGGTAACAGAGGTTTTAGAGCATATTCTTGTAGCGCATAGTCATCGGAAGAGTTATGCAGACCAGAGACGACGACCGTTAGAGTTCTAGATTGGGGATTATGTCTTATTAAAAATATCGCTGACGAGTTCAGCGACTCGGTAGACGGGGAATGTTTACCCCGAGATATATTGGTCCCCGTTCAAGAGAGTTGAACATTTTTGGAGTCATTTTGTATGGGCTAGATCTTCTTGCATCAATGTCAAGTATACATGATGTTTTCAATGTTTTGATAATTTACAAGTAATTGCGCGATGAGGAGCAGCAGAGGGTGATTGATGCACCAGAATTTAAGTTTCAGATAGATTTAACTACTGTGGAGTTGTATTCTTACTAGAGAGGACAAGAGGCTTAGAAAGGAAGTAATACCTTAAGTTAAAGTTTAATAGAGATAGAAAAGAGCTGATGAGGCTTCTTGGGAGCACGAGGAGGATATGCATCGCAACTACCCGCACCTATTCGAGTGCGTAAAATGATTTGGTTATAGCTTATTGATGTTTATGATTTTTTATTTTCTATATGGTCATATTTATATTTAACGCTAGAATGGGGGTATTAACACTTAGCTCCTAATCATTTGAAACACATGGTATATATATGAGGGGTTCCTTGTTTGGATTTTTTGCCCGACGTACTAGTTTCATTTAGTTAGGGGTTAAGTGAGAGTATTCGTATTTTAGATTGTTAAGCATAGATATTGCTAGTGATTCATATCTAGGGATTAATGGCACAGACGTGTACGGGAGGGTTTCCTTATCTGGATTATCCCCTCTTAGTACTTTTCTCATATTATTAATTCCTAATATACGATTGCGGAATTTTGGGGACAAAATTCTTTTAAGGGGGGAAGAATATTTTATGATAAATAATGATAAATATGTTATATAGTGAAAATTAACATATCTTGATGTTTGAGTATGATAAGAATTGATTTGAGATCAATTCAATGTATAATTGTGAAAATATGAGTGCAAATGCACAAAACATGCACAAAGGCCAAAAGAGTGAAAATCTGAGAATAATGACCAGTTGAGAGATTCTATATTTTACACATCGATGCAATCAGAATCTGGAAAAGTGTAAAAGACCAAAGTATAGGTATCTTCAATAGATTTCTAACAAATCTTAGATCACCTCATTCCAAGATCGAATGAGCAAGTTATAGCCTTTTTACCAAACCCCAGTCTTAGCATGGCCTAGAAACCTGCGCAGTCGACCGCGGCGATCGACCGCTGGGCGAATCTATTTCTACCAGGTTTTTTCCAGGTTGGGTTTTGTTTATACCGAATCCAGTTGTTATCCTATGTATATATATACTCGTTTTAAAGCACTTTTAACCTTCTTTCATGTGAGATTAACACCAGTAACCTTCCTCCTTAAACCCTAACCCCAATTGTGAGTTCTGGGAGAGATCTCGGGGTGTTTGTCGAAGGAAAGGTGAGGAATTGTGATGTTTGGCATCAAGAGATCATTTGTTGTTCGTTTCATAGGCTTGTTCACGTGCAAAGGCAAGATCACTTACATCCAAACCCATCCCCATAGTTAAATAACTAGCTTAGAAGTTTAATTTGTGCTTACATACTTAGATCTTAATCTAATGTGAAAAAGATTAGATTTTTGTTGTTAGATCTAAAACAAATGTTAGATCTGTTAGACCCTAGAGGGGTGATTAGGGTCTTATGCTAATCTAATCCGATTTAAATGCTAATTAAATTAATTAATAAGTTATCCTAGCAAGTATGAAATATAATAACTATATAAGCTAGGATAAGCAATATGAACAATGAGATATATCCTATATGATGAAATATATATGCAAGGATATATAAACTAGCACAAGATGATATATCCTAACAAAGAGATATAAAATAAGATATGTGCAAGGATATGCAAACACAAAGGGTAAACAATATGAACTAGATAGTGGACAAGCTAAATAATGAGACAATGGCGATATGATTAATGAGCATAAATATGAATAAACGCCAAAGCACATTCAAACACACAATATGATCATGGAGTTCGGACCTTCCATCCTACGTCTCCGTTCCCCACTCTTGGGAAGAAATCCACTATCATAATCTGGTTTGGAAGCCGGAACTTCTACACACTCGGTTTACAAGTTCACCGAAAACTCTCACACAACAAATACTATGCAATCACACTCTACACCCACACAAGTATTGGACTAGCCGTGTCTCCCTCAAGTGCTCAGTCACAACCTCTCCCTAGGTTCGTCAACCGACACCACTCCTCTTGGAATGATCTCGGACTCTCACCACACACTCCTCACTCGGTGAACAAGTGTATTACAAAGTGAATCTCACAATAAGCACAAATACAAAGTGTTTGTTCTCTATAATGGATGAGAACGAATTATAAGCTCACTCTCTAAGTTACACAATCCCACAACCCAATTTTACTATGAATGTAAATACAATAAGCTCAATGGTTGTGTATGTGTAAACAAAGAGAAAATAAAATCAACTAAACTCAATATGAACACTAGATTAATAAAATGATAATCAAACAATATGAAATATAAAGCTAGATTAAGTTTAGAAAACTTCTTAATAGATGACAAGAGATGGAGGGAGAATAGTCGATTGCTCAAACTCCAATAGATGATCTCCTCAAGCTCTTGTGGAATTGAATTCTCAAACTCAAACACCCAATTGCTTAAAAGATTCTAAACAAATATTAAACAAACTTAAACCCTTGTTTAAAACTCTTTAAACTTGTTTAAAACATTTTGAGGGCATGGAGTATATATAGGCTCATAAAACAAGCCCAAAAACCCAAGAAAACCAAGCAAAAAGACAAAATAACGGATATATCAAAATCTAGAAAATATAGTCATTATGCTACAGTAACCTCCAGAGAGTTTGGCGGTCGACCGCGGCGGTCGACCACGAGAAATTTTCAACCGACGGTCGACCGTGGCGGTCGACCGCGAAAGTTTCTCCTGCCCACTATGCAAAGGACTCAGGCGCGGTCGACCGTGGCGGTCGACCGTGAACTGATACATGAAATACAGGTTTTGAAAAACTGTTTGCTGATTTTAAAACACTATTTAAAAATATCAAATAAATTCCAAAAAATGTAAAACTTTGGAGAATGATTGTAGACATGATAATAAACATGATTGTAGGCGTATAAAACTACCTATAGGTCCCTTAACACAGCTCGATGACGCCGATCGATAAACAGACCATCGGGCGACGTATCCAAACACGACCATTAGGCCGCAAACACCGAAGCCAAACGATACGCGACGAAGCGGAATAACGAGGCTACGAAGCCGACGAATCGTATGCGAGCAAC
>BQKN01060019.1:0-33447 GCA_022839385.1 Asparagus kiusianus
TTGGACGTTTACTTTCAGTCCATGTGTTGGACAACCACCTTTCAGTCTATGTGTTGGACATCCACTACTTTTGATTTTAGTCCATGTGTTGGACATCAATTTAGACCTTGATTTTGACATTTATACTGTATATGCTGTACATGACATGTACATGAGTTGTGACATGAGATAGTATATGAGTTCGGAGTTTGGGTGTGCGATTCTTCCTATTATTATTATTATTCCTGTTCTAGCTCTTGGGTTTAATATTTAAGGGTTTGCAACTTGAGATAACAAGGTATATACATGAGGGTTTCCTTGTTTGGATTATTTCGCTCGACGTACCTATGCTCGTGTTGTAAATTCCTAAATATTTAAGCCCTCTTTGTTAGGACTAATGATTTTGTATCTATTATATATTATCTGTATTATCTGTATACAACGAGCCCTCTCCCTTGGTGTTGATTGTGATGTTACCCGCTATAGAGCTTTGACGCTCGTTGTTTCCCCACTTTCAGGTAACGAGCCAGGTGCACGGAGAGCCGTAGGTTGATGGATTTGCTCATGCAGTTATTCATAGATATTATTAGTATATGTTTGAACTCCACAATAAATTTTGTTTATGAACAATTGAGAGTTTATTCTACTTTTTGTAAAGGCGAGGTTCCTAAATGTTATTTCTCCCTGTGTCGAGACATTTGTATTCAGCTCAGATATTGTTTCTTCTCAGAGATTTATTTACTCATATCAGTGATGACTATTTTTCTTCAGATCACCTATTGTTTATTACTGTTCTATTATATTTTCTTTTGCCTTTTTTGTACCTACACCTGTTGTTGATTCCACTAGATGGATACTCATTGTGATGGTAAAACGTATTATTGCACGGTGTAGTGCATGACAGGTTTGATATTCTTGATTTCACCTTGGACTGCAGCCTTGTGTGAACCCAGGGGCGTCACATGACCATAATACTCACAGGATTTTTGGCAAACCCTCAGCCCTCAACGGGTTTGATAAGCCTTTACCGACTACCGTTTGAGTCGGGCTAGCATGAGGATTGTCTAAATCCGTTCCGCATGTAACGTTATGCTAAGAGAGTGAATTCTCTGAGACTTTGTGCTATGATGTCGAATACATAGGCTTTACCATTTGTTACGGGAATAGGCTACCCGGCAACGCGTGTTAGGCGTTGACTTTAGGATTTTTGGCTAACCCCCAGCCTTCAACGGATTTGATTAGCCTTTACCGACTACTGTTTGAGTCGGGCTAGCATGCGGATTGTCTAAATCCGTTCCGCATGTAACGTTGTGCTAAGAGAGTGAATTATCTGAGACTCACCACTACGACTTCGAATACGTAGACTTCGCCATTGTTACGGGAATAGGCTACCTGGCAACGTGTATTAGATGTTGACTTATCCCTACTTAGGCTTCGGGATAAAGGTCCCCAGAATTAGGTTCTGGTGTCTTCTTGGCCAGTAAAAGACTAACCCGGCGACGCGTGTTAGGCGTCGGCATATCCTTTCTTAGGATTCAGGATAAAATTTCCCATGCGTGTAAGGCATGGATTTTGGTGTTATTAATAACAACCTGCCATAATGTTGAATATGTGGGCGGGTGTTCTTTTTAACAATTAAGAACTAACCGGCAGCGCGGGTTAGGCGCAGACTTATCCCTGCTTAGGTTTCAGGATAGGATACCCCAGAATCAAACTCTGGTGTCTTTTTCTACGGAGAAAGACTAAACCGGCAGCGCGTGTTAGGCGCAGACTTATCCCTGCTTAGGATTCGGGATAAACTTCCTAGGATGAATCCTAGATTGATAAATTCTTGGAAAAGGTTGGTGTGGGAAAGGAAGAATTTTATATTCTATTTCCCGGTCTTCTTCTAGGGTGAAGGCGAACCCGAATATAAGGAAGGAAGAATTTTATATTCTATTCCTTGATTCTGCAAAGGAAGAATTTTATATTCTATTTCCAGCGCAAAAGAAACTAGAAGTGGGATCTCCACTCCGAGAATCTGGAAGATCTAGATAAACTTACCTTTTATAGGATTGGTTATCTAGTCTGAAGATGAGTTTCTCGTTTATCGAAGTAAAATTTCAACTTCGGTTATAACCATGAGAAGGCTTAACCAAAGAGAAAAAGAAGGGAGTTCTTTCGTTTATCGAAAGGGGACTCTGAACTGAAAGTGGACCTCTCGTTCATGGAAGGAATCGAGAGGAGAATCTGGCTTTGGCCCTAACTTTTATAGGTTTGACCTGAAAGCGAAGGGAGCGGAATACAAGCAGCAGTAGAAATACTAGTTTGTACTGGCCACTCGATGAAGGGTTTTGATGTTAAGTGATTAGGACTTAACACGTCAAGCTTTGAAAATTGCCATGAATTGACGGACAGAAAATTTAGTGGACCCACCGTCAATTGACTTGATCAGTGGGGGATTTTTGTGAGGAAAGATTAATCTGTCAAAAGGATCGAATCTCGTCTCAACAAGATAACTCATGAGAATTAGTGAATTTGATAACAATAATGGAAAACATTCCGAAAATGTGGATGTTTTACTTATCACTTTTATAGTGATTGGGTTATCCCTAAGAATATCACCCGTGGTATTCTTTCGGGAACTTCCCGATACATGAATAATCCACCCCAGCTTCCCTTGTGGAACTGGGTCCGACATCGTACTCAGTTACATGACCGGGTTATCCTTAAGAATATTACATATGAAAATTCTCCAGGAACTTCCCGTGAAAGAAATGAAACAGTTTAGATTCATATACATGTTGGAGTATCAGGGAGCAGTTTAATCTCTTATACCGGTCGGAGGATTGAGAAGCAGTTTATACTCTTATACTTGTCGGAGTCTTCATTCGACTTAATTGAATGATATAACGCCGGCTTCAACCAAGGTTTGGATGCTATTCTTAAGAGTAAAGCAATCCTTAGTGGGATGAAGGATCCTCTTGTGATACGCACAGTACTTTAGATCCACAGTATTGTCAGCTTCCTCCTGATTAACGATAGGTGGTAGCTTGATCTTGTTGTTTTCAAGGAGGGATTCGAAGATGGCTGGAACGTCTTCGTCCTTGAAGGAATACTCTTTTTGGAGTTTCGGATCCGAGGTCTTTTGATGCCGTCGGGGTTGTTGTTGTGACGTTTGATTATCACCAACAGCAGCTGCAGGTGCCTTGCCCTTACCACAGGAGGCGAAGTTCGAGTTCGGAGGATTAGTCGTCGATTGGCTCCTCTCGGCCTTCTTCCTTCGGAGGAAGCATTCGGCTTACTCTCCTCGGACCTTCAAATCCTTCCATGTTTTGGACGGTGCTGTCTCCATTTCTTCCAACACGTCCAATGCGAGGTTGTTGTGGCAAGTCTGGAGAATGAACTCCTCAGTGATCGGGTCCCGACAGTTCATCGCCTTGTTCCGGAACCTTTTGACGAAGGTATCAACTAATTCCCCATCTTTCTGTTTCTCATCAAGCAACGACCCGATGGATATCTCGGTGTCGTCGTCGAAGAAGTTGGTGAGGAATTTAGTCTCCATGTCGTCCTAGCTATTCACACTTCCTGGCTTGAGGCGGCGATACCAATCTAATGCGGCTCCACGAAGAGTACCAACGAAGGACCGTACCATCAGAGGCTCATTACCAGAGATAACCCCTAGGTGTGATTTGAAGTAAATCAAATGCTGAGTGGGTGAACCCTTCCCATCAAACGGCGTGAAGTTAATTAGATTAAACTTCGCCGGATACGGGATTGATTCCCATTCTCTTGGGTATGGACAAGGAATGCCCGTCTTCTTCATCTCTTGAGCGAAAATCAACGTATTGATTTTGCTCTCGAGGTTTTTAATCTTCAAACTTTCACCTGTATTTTCGTTAGCACGATTCTGAGGTGGAAGTGTGGCGTTATGACTAGCATTCTCGATACCACCCCCTGCATTGACGGGAGGATTATTGACATTATGAGCTTCATCCGCACCTGTGTCCTCATCTTCCTGATTAACCTGGTTACGACGACTTGGTTCGCCTTGCTAGTTTGTTAGTGCTTGGATTTGTTGGTCATACATTTCTCTCATATTCTGCATGGCCATCTACATTTCGAACCTGAAGCTCTCCTGTTGTTTAGCCATGGCTTCTTCGAGCATCTTGGCCACTTGTTCCGCACTTATCATAAGTAACTCGTGGGGTTGTCCCTCGCTGGATACTGTATTATCTGATGCGACCGCAGAGCAGGCATCCGATTCTTCATCTTCTGAAGGTAATCTTGTCCGAATCCTACCATAAGTCGCTCGTATGATGGCTCCAGACTACAGACGGGTTACACGCCGGGGTGATTCTGGAATCGACTCGGGATTATCCTGTGTCGATGTCCCTTTGCTGGTCATATTAGTGGTGACCCTCGGAAATTCTCCATCTTCAACTATCGTTCTTCTTTGTCGGAAACGCCTAGGCCTTGGTTTTGGCGTTTCGGTACTGAGCCTTTCGAAAACTGAAATTCTTTCGGGGACTGTCTTGATGCAGTTGCACTCAGACAATACTGCCCGAATGAGTTTGGAACAGGGGCATTGAGTTTCTAGTTCTCGAGGACTCCTTTTCCTGGTTTTACTCTACTCCCAACACGATAGTACAACTCGTCGGCTTGAAGGTCGGAGTAACCTATCGTGTGTTGGCGCGACTTGTCAGGTATAACGTTATCATCATCAGACGACAATGTTTCCTTCTGAGGGCGAACTGCCTTCTTTGGGCTTTCAAGAGTCACGCGTCTCGAAATATGCCTTTGTGGGCGTGAGTTCTCAACGGGCTCCTGGACTTCAATGCGCAAATTGGTGCGCGTAGCTACCATGAACTCCTTGTCATGTTGAGGGTGGCGGCGACTCCCAGCATGTTGAGTCGTTCGGAGCTTCTTTATCGGGCCCAAACGTTCTTGAACTGGAGCTTTGCATCCCTCATCGGGAAGTGGACCGAGGCGCTCCAAAACTGACCTCCTTCTTCGGGATGGTTCTGCGTGATCTCCCGGAGTAGCTACTGGAATTACCGGTGAGTTAGGTTGGTTCGCCGGAGGTTGAACTTGCGTTGAAGGCTGCGATGATTGTTCCTTAGCTTGAATTGCTGCTTTAGACTTCGGCCTCCATACTTGGCGGATTGGTGGCAGCTTCTTGGCCACTTCCTTCTGCAGTCTTCTGCGGGCTTCTCGGACTTGAGCCCGTACGTGGCGCTTACGAATGCGCTCTTCAAGTGTCGAACGATTCTGTTTGACACGGGTCCATTCGCTCATTGGCGGCTTGGAGGAGCTGCCATTCATCAGTTGTTGAGGCTGTTTGCCTCCCCTGTTCTTCAGATTCGCGTTATAGCGGATCCCATCAGTTGATTCCATTTCCTTCGCGAATTGTCGTGCCAAGCGTTGACGTCGCCTCTGGCGGGCTCCCTTTGAGAGAGTCACTACGCCCTCAGTGACGGAGGAATTGGCAAGAACATATTTGACCTGGTTAGAGGTCGGTGGAGCTTCACCCGATGCAACTTTGGCATCAATTGGGGTGAGATCTTCGTTGGTATTCTGCATTTCTTCGTACCAACGGACTTTTCTCCTGGAGGAGAACTTCTTGGACTTGAGGGGGAAGGTGGATCCGGACAAGGATGACAGATACTCCTAGAACTTTTATTGGTCGAATTCATACTCGACCTCCTCCTCGACCGGGATCAAGATCCGCGGCTGCGACGCAACGATCTCGGCAGCGAGATCGGTGGCTCCCACTGTGGTCGCCAGATTGTTCGCGGGAAAAATTGCTTCCATTGATGTCATTGTTTTCTTGAGCAACAGTTTATCGGTTACAAAAGATCCGGTCTTTTTATAAGATCCGGTTACAACAAAATCAAGAAAAATCTTAAAAGATTACTACTTTCCTTTTCTGGAACAAATCACAAGATCCTGTTTTGCGGTCTCTTGCTTCTGTGGGTTCTTTGCCTACGCCGGGGTTAATCCGTGGATCACCGCGCGATCTTGATCCGGTCAGATCTACACGGTATGACGGGTGTTATTTCACGAAGGAAATAACAGCCGAGGGGATTATTTCACCAAGAAAATAATAGCCCTAAGTAATCGAAATCGACCAAGGGAAATCGATACTCTTCTCGAGATCAAAAACCAAGTTTTGATCCAGAGGATGACCGTGTGGATCTCAGATCTGATCTCTCTTGAACTCCTACCTTATTTGGCATGGATGATCGCCAAGAACCAAATCTGAAAAGTCCGAGTCTTCAAAGGTCCAAAACTCCGAAGTTTAGCTCTCAATCCAGCAGAGTTTCACCTCAAAAGTTTAACAAAAATCCAACCTCTCAAAAATAAGCCCTCCTTCTCTATTTATAGGCATCTCAATCCAGATCTGGGCTCAGATCTGGGCCCAGATTTGGGTGGTTCGGCCAGGTGGCTTGGCCACCTAGGTGGCTCAGCCAAGGTGGCTCGGCCACCTAGGTGGCTCGGCCACCTAGGTGGCTCGGCCACCTAGGTGGCTCGGCCACCGAGCCACCCAAAAGGTGGCTCAGTTGGCCACCTAGGTGGCTCGGCTACCGAGCCACCAAGTGGTGGCTCGGCCACCGCGGTTTCGACCGAGCCATCCAGGTGTTTGGTTTTACCGTTTTCTAGTTTTGCGCTTCATTCGAACTCGATTGTTGATCTGGACTCTGATTTGGCAGTCAATCCGCTTTGGTGCTCGAGTTCGAGTCCGGATCCGATCTTGATTTGATCTTGATTCATTCGAGTCCGCTCCCGATCTTGTTTGATGTGGTGGACTCTATGGTTGGATGACTCGTTGATTCATCGACTCGTTAGCTTGATTGGGCACACGATTGGATGTATTCCGTTATTTGCGTGCGGTTCGTTAACCTCGTCACCTCGTTAATCCGCTTCGCCGCGTCTCACTTGGCTTCGGTGTTGTGGTCTAACGAACATGCTTGGATATATCGCCCGATGGTTCGTTGGTTTGTTGAATCACCGTGTCGGGCTGTGTTAAGGGACCTTTAGGCAGTTTTATATGCCTACAAACTGCAGAAGGGAGGCATATACGAGATAGGAGAGCTTTTCTGCTCCATAGCCTTTTTGTAGATGTTGCAATTTTTAGAGCCATTGCTTCCATACAGTATGTAATGGAAAAACGTATTGCTTCTTCAATTGAGAAAGATGAAATTTTGCACTTCGAGATAGTAGCGGATTTCAACATTACTATTACCAGAGATACTTCAGATGCAAGCTGCAAGTTGGATACAAAGATTGATGGGAATAAGACAACGAGAATGGACCATAAACATCTTATAGAGAGAAACTTACTGAAAGGAATCACTGCTGATGAAAAGATAACAACTCACGTGGGATAAACTCTTAACTCTGTATTCACTATTATTCTCTTTTAATAAACTGTGATACCAAGTGTTTTTCTTCTTCTTGTATTCGTTGTTTCCTTTCTTTTCTTTTTTTATTCTTTCTTTTTTGTGAGGAATTGTATTCATTGTTATTAATATAGGATTTCATCACCTTGGGCGTCATGAATGTGTGGTATTATGGTTATATTGCAATCGTGAAAGTCAACAACTTTGACAAAAGTAAATTGGACCCTTTGCAAGCCATTGATATTGAGGACCAACCTGATGGGGGAGCTAATGCTCAAAACACTAACAGGTAGCCTAGCATGCATGTACATCTTTCGTTCTCATCTATCTATATAATTGCTTCTAATGTAGTTACTGACTACTTTCAGTTAGAGAATGTTTCTTCACACGAAACCTACAAAAGAGCAGATAAGAGCAGCTAATCACGCTATGAGCTCAAAGCATGAGGAGCTTACTGTAGGCCAAGCTTTTGTAGAGAAATTGTTAAATGACAGTCTAGCTAGGCTTGACGAAGAGAAGACTGACGAAAACGTCTTCATGAGATGGGAACTTGGAGCTTGCTGGATACAGCACCTGCAAGATCAAAAGAATGCAGAAAAAGAGAAGAAACTTGTGGCTGATAAAGATAAGAAACATAACAGCGAGAAGACTAAAGGTGAAACAAAGGTAGAGGGACTTGGAATGCCTCTTAAATTTCTTAAGAATACAAAGAAGTTAGATGGCGAAGAAGCTTCTTCCTCTTTGGATATGAAAACATCTGTATGTCAACGATGGGGAGAACCAGAATGATCAGCCTTTGTCTACTGAATGTAAATGAGACATTGTAGCACCTGACAAAAACCAACATTTGCTAAAAAATTGTTATCTGATCCAGCATTTACAAGTCTAAAAGAATCTAAAACAGGACTTCACCTGAAGGTATGTAGGGGGAGAAGCAAGAATTGTTGACTTGTTATTTTTCAAATATAATGAAATATCTTACCTAAAACATCATCGTGAATTTTTCAAACAAAGTCTTTTCTTGTGCTTCTGTTGATCAACTGATTAAATCATCTGATGCAAATATACACACATATATATACATCTTCCTGGATATTCCAAGCATCGACTCTCACTCGGTGTAGTATTTGTGATTGGACTCCTCTCAGGATGATTATCTAGGGAAAGCTGAGTGCTCTTCCTATTTTCTTCAAATGTGAAATTGTCAGGGGATGCAACTGATGTTTGATGTCCATTAGTCTCTAAATTTGCACTAACAGATGATTTAGAATATATACTTTTTAATATATAGAAATGAAAGTTTCTTAATATATTCAAGAGAAAGCTTTGCGTCATAGCATGCATTTGTATCATATATTCTATGCGAAGAATGTATTTAATAAATAATAATTCTAAATTTGATGAGTGAAAAATTAATTGACCTTTAAATATTTAAACTCTTGTAGTTCTTAATATGCATCATGTGCAACGCACGTGTGGCATACTAGTATCATGAAAAGCAAAAATTAAGATATTTGGACTTGCTATGATTGAGTGCATATCAATTATATTGGTGGGGAAATGTATGAATGACACATATAGGGAATTAGTATAGTGCACGTGCGTTGCACGTGGACATATTTATTTTATGTTCTAAAACTTTACACAATTCATTATTTAATTAATGAAATAGTTTCAATTTGAATGTAATTTATAACAACATTTGAGGACTTATTTGTAATTTTCTTACAATTTAGATCATGTACTTCTTTCAATCTTCTTAAGATTTAAGTTTTGAACTATATAGGGGCTTATCTATAAAAAATTATGAAGTTTTATTATTTTTCTATAAAATATATGAAATTTTAATGATCTTTGTGAAAATTATGAAGATGCATGGTTATTTGTGAAAAAATTCAGGGTTACTTTATGAACATTAGCAAATCATGGAATACCCAAAAGATACAATTATTTTTTATTCTTAAAAGACATAGTTCTATTTACTTTATAATTTAAGATAATGAATGACATTTAATAACTACTGATAGTTTTATGTGCAAATTTAGAATATAGTTTTAAAATTAAGGAGGTTATAATATACTTACTATATAAAAAAATTTACCCAAAAGACAAAATTTCCAAGTTTGTTCTTTACCTTTATGTTAAGTGTGTCATGTTATTCCAGTTTATATTAATTATCTTTATTTTTGCTAATCCATTATAACAAAATAAAATTCTCACTTTTACCTTCTCTTTCTTCTATTATCATATAATTAGTAACATGCTACAAAAAATATATCTACTAAGTTTATGGATAATACAATATTTCTCTCAAATCACAATTAAGTACATGATAATAATTATAGAAATAGGAAAAAAATTCATTAACCCCCACCCCCTACCCAAATTAGACCTCAAACTTTAGCCTCAATCCAAATTCTCCACATTTTATTATATCAATCGTATCCTCAATCCGCATATAGTCGTCAGTCTAACAATCATATCAGTATAAAGTATAATCCGAGTAAAGCTCAATACTTCCTCAGCACAACTTCAATCGTCTTCACCTCTCCTTCTGAAGGGATAATATTTTCACTACAGAGCTTGTATCATCCAAATAATATCATAGTAAAGCCATGGGGTGAGTGTAGGATGCTGTTAGGGTTGTAAGAGGTGAGTGTAAATCTAAATCATCAAATGAGTGAATTTATATAGGTTGCAAAGAAGGGCTATTATGATAAATAAAAAAGCAGGCTCTTTGGATTCCGTAACATTCAAATGTAATTATCACTTAAATAAAAACTTCAATTGAAAATGTAACTCTCATTTCAAGTATGCATGAATGCATGCACTAATGGCATTTTAAGTTGACACTTTGTTTGCAAATTGAAACGTATATTATTAGTTTGTCATATGTGCGTTTTAAGTGGAGGGTTACAAAAAATAGTAGTTAATATTAGTGGACAATTAATAGGAGAGTTATGTCATTATTAAGAATATATGCATGTATATGTATGTGTTTATATGTATGCAAATTTTTTATGATAACATTAATATTGGACTATTGGAGGGGTTATAAAAAATAAAGTTAATATTAGTGGACAAGTAATAAGAGAGTTATGCCATTATTAAGAATGTATCCATGTATATGTATGTGTTTATATGTATGCAAGTATGTGTTTTATGGATGCATGTATGTGGTTTGGAGGGCATTTTTAGAAGAAATTGTAGGCGTATAAAACTACCTATAGGTCCCTTAACACAGCTCGACGATGCCGATCGACAAACAGACCATCGGGCGACGTATCCAAACACGACCGTTATCCCGCAAACACCGAAGCCAAACGATACGCGACGAAGCGGACTAACGAGGCTACGAAGCTGACGAATCGCACGCGAGCAACGGAATGCATCCATTCGCGTACGGAATCAAGCCAATGGTTCGGGGAGTCAACGAGTCATCCAAACAAGAGCGGGCTCGGATGAATCACGATCAGTTTCAGACTCGAACGCAGAAGTGAATTTACTGCCAAATCAGGAACCGGATTTACTGCCAAATCGGATCAACGAATCGAGTCCGAACAAGTCAACCACACAACCGGATCACGGACAGAACCGAAATACAGAAAACAACGAAAACCCAACACCTTGAGGTGGCCGGCCCAGATCTGTGCCAAGGCACAGATCTGGTTGCCTATAAATAGGGGGGTTGATTCATTGTTTGGGGAGGACTTTTTGGGAGCCGAAACTCTGCCGAATTGAGACCTCATCCTGGAGTTTTGAAGACTTGAAGACTTGGACATTCAGATCTGGTTCTTGGCGAGCATCCGTGTCACAAAAGGCAGGAGTTCGAGAGAGAAAATCAGATCTGAGATCTACGCAGGCATACTCCGGATCAAAGCTTGGTCTTTGATCCTGAGATTTGGGCGATTTGTTCCTTGGTGAACTAATCCCCCTCGGCTATTATTTCCTTAGTGAAATAATACCTGTCGTACTGCGTAGATCCGACCGGATCTAGATCATGCGGTGGTCAACGGATCAACCCTCGACGCAGGCAAATAACCCACGCAAGCGAGCGACCGAATAACAGGAGCTCGCGATTTGTTCGGCAAATAAGGAAAGAAAGTTGTAATCTTTTTTTTTGTTTTCTTTGATTTTTCATTGTAACCGGATCTTATAAAAAGACCGAATCTTTGTAACTCAAAAGTTGTTATTTAAAGATGACAATGGAATCGACAATGAAGAAAGCAACGGTTTTCCACGCGAACAATCTGGCGACCACAGTGGGAGCCGCCGATCTCGCTGCCGAGATCGGAGCGTCGCAGCCGCGGATCTCAATCCCGGTCGTGGAGGAGGTCGAATACGAGTTCGACCAACAGAAGTTCGAGGAGTACCTGTCGTCCTCGTCCGGATCAACCTCCCCCCGTAAGTCCAAGAAGTCCCAGAAGTTCTCCTCCAGGAGAAAAGTTCGTTGGTACGAAGAAGTTGAAGTTACCAATGACGACCTCACCCCGATTGACGCTAAAGTTGCGTCAGGTGATGTTCCACTGGCCTCTAAGCAGGTCAAATCTGCCATTGGAGGTGTGGTGACTCTCTCTAAGAGAGTTCGCCAGAGGCAGCGTCAACACCTTGCGAAACAATTCACAAAGGCCATAGAGTCCGTTGACGGGGTCTGCTACAACGCGGATCTGAAAAACAAGGGAGGCAAACAGCCTCAACAACAAATGAAGGGTAGCTCCTCCAAGCCGCCGACGAACGAATGGGTTCGTGTCAAACGGAATCGTTCAACGCTCGAGGAGCGCATCCGCAAACGCCGCGCATTATCAGCGCAGGCACGGGCTCAAGCCGAAGAAGCCCGTAGAAGGTTGCAGAAAGAGATGGCCAAGAAGCCGCCATCAACACGTAAGGTTTGGAGACCGAAGTCTGAAGCGGCAATTCAGACTAAGGAACAACAACTGCAGCCTCCGAAAGTGCAACTTCCGGTGAGTCAATCCAAACCACCGATGATTTCTACAACCGCTCTGGGAGATCCCGCAGGACCATCTCAGAAAAGGAAGTCGGTGTTAGAGCACCTCGGTCCACTTCCCAAGGAACGAGGCAAAGCTCCAATTCAGGAACGTTTGGAGCCAATGAAGAAATCCCGAACGATTCAACATGCTGGGGGTCGCCGCAACCCTCAGCATGACAAAGAAATCATGGCACCCAGGCGCACCACTTTGCGCATCGAAGTTCGGGAGCCCGTCGAGAATTCACGCCCACAAAGGCGCGTTTCGAGGCGCGTGACTCTCGAAAGCCCAAAGAAGGCAATTTACCCTCAGAAGGAAACGTTGTCATCCGATGACAATGACGTTATACCTGGGAAATCATGCCAACACACGATAGGTTGCTCCGACTTTCAAACGGACGAGCTGTACTATCGTGTTGGGGGTACGAATAAAACCAGAAAAAGGAGTCCTCGAAAATCAGAAACTCAGTGCCCCTGTTCTAAACTCATTCGGGCAGTATTGTCTGAATGCAGATGCAACAATACAATCCTCGAGAGAGTTTCTGTGTTCGAGAGGCTCAGTACAGAAACGCCAAAACCAAGGCATAGGCGTTTCCGGCAAAGAAGAACGGTGGTCGGTGATGGAGAATTTCCGAGGGTCACCGCCAATATGACCAGCAAGGGAACATCGGCTTAGGACAACCCCGAGGCGATTCCAGAGGTGCCCCGTCGTGTAACTCGTCTGTAGTCCGGAGCTATCATTCGTGCAACGTATGGTAGGGTTCGGACAAGATTACCTTCGGGAGATGAAGAATCAGATGCCGGCTCAGCAATTGCATCTGACAATACCGTGTCCAGTGAAGGACATCCCCGCGAGTCATTCATGATAAGCACGGAGCAAGTGGCCAAGATGCTCGAAGAAGCCATGGCCAAACAACAGGAGAGCTTCAGGTTTGAAATGCAGATGGCCATGCAGAACATGAGAGAAATGCATGAGCAACAAATCCAGGCACTAACGAACCAGCAAGGCAAACCAAGCCGCCGTAATCAGGTTGTTCAGGAAGTTGAGAATGCGGGTGCGGATGAAGCTCGCAATACCAACAACCCTCCCGTTAATTTAGGGGGTGGCAATGAGGATGCTAGTCACAACACCACGCTTCCACCTCAGAATTGTGCTAACGAAGATACAGGTGAAAGTTTAAAGATCAAAAATCTCGAGAGCAAAATCAATACATTGATTTCCACTCAAGAGACGAAAAAGACGGGCATTCCTTGTCCATACCCAAGAGAGTGGGAATCAATCCCATATCCGACGAAGTTCAGTCTAATTAACTTCACGCCGTTTAATGGGATGGGTTCACCCACTCAGCATTTGATTTACTTCAAATCACACCTGGGGGTAATCTCTGGCAATGAGCCTCTGATGGTGCGGTCATTCGTTGGCACTCTTCGTGGAGCCGCCTTCGATTGGTAACGCCGCCTCAAGCCAGGTAGCGTGAACAGCTGGGACGACATGGAGACTAAGTTCCTCACAAATTTCTTCGACGACGACACCGAGATATCTATCGGATCGTTGCTCGATGAGAAGTAGAAGGACGGGGAGTTAGTCGACACCTTCGTCAAGAGGTTCCGGAACAAGGCGATGAATTGCCGGGACCCGATCACTGAGGAGTTCATCCTCCAGACCAGCCATAACAATCTTTCATTGGACGTGTTGGAAGCAATGGGGACAGCTGTAGGCGTATAAAATTGCCTATAGGTCCCTTCGCACAGCTCGACACGATGATTCGACAAATCAACGAATCATCGAGTGACGAGGTGACGAGGTCAACAAATTGCACGCGATCAACAGAATGCATTCGCGTGCGGAATCAATCCAACGGTTCGGGGAGTCAATGAGTCGTCCAACCAAGAACGGACTCGGATGAATCACGATCGAATCAAGATCAGCTTCGGACTCGAACTCAGAAATGGATTTACTGCCAAATCGGGAATCAAGTCAACAAATCGATTCCAAACCAAGTCAACCACGAACCGAAAACAGCGGAAAAGACCGAAATGAACAACACCCGAGGGGACTCGCCCGAAACCGAGCCACCCCAAGGTGGTCGGCCCAAGCCGAGCCACCCTAAGGTGGCTCGGTGGCCGAGCCACCCCAGGGTGGCTTGGCATGAGCCGAGCCACCTTGAGGTGGCCGGCTCCCCCCTCCCCCTCTTGTGTGTGTTGGCTACACGTGCCGCAGGCACAGTTCAGATCTCCTATAAATAGGAGAGGTGGTTCATCATTTTGAAAGGTTGGAATTTTTGGAGAGAGGCGAAGCCCTGCAGGATTCGAAGCTCCAAACTTAAAAAGATTCAAACTTTGGGACGTCAAGGACTTGTTCATCCAGATCTGGTGCTCGGCGATCGTCAACGCCAAATAAGGCAGGTGTTCGAGAGGACCGGATCTCAGATCTACGTCGATATACTCCGGATCAAAGCTTGGTCTTTGATCCCGAGATTTGAGCGATTGTTTCCTTGGTGAAACAATCCCTCCGGCTATTATTTCCTTGGTGAAATAATACCCGTTATACTGCGTAGATCCGACCGGATCTAGATCTTGCGGTGGTCCATGGATAAACCCCGGCGTAGGCAAACAACCCACGCAAGCGAGCGACCGCAAAACAGGAGCTCGTGATTTGTTCGACAAACAAGAGAAAAAGTTGTAATCTTTCTTTTCTTTTATTTTGATTTTTGTTGTAACCGGATCTTATAAAAAGACCGGATCTTTGTAACCGATAAACAGTTATTGAGAGTGCAATGGAATCAATGAAGAAAGACACGATTTTTCCCGCGAACAATCTGGCGACCACAGTGGGAGCCACCGATCTCGCTGCCGAGATCGTTGCGTCGCAGCCGCGGATCTTGATCCCGGTCGAGGAGGAGGTCGAGTACGAATTCGACCAACAAAAGTTCGAGGAGTATCTGTCATCCTCGTCCGGATCCACCTCCCCTCGCAAGTCCAAGTCTCCAAAGTTCTCCTCCGGGAGAAAAATCCGTTGGTATAAAGAAATGGAGAATACCAACGAAGATCTCACCCCGATTGATGCCGGAGGTGCATCGGGTGAAGCTCCACCAACCTCCAACCAGGTCGGAGCTGTTCTGGCCAACCCTTCCGCCACAGAGGGCATGGTGACTCTCTCTAAGAGAGCCCACCAAAGGCGACGTCAACGCTTGGCACGACAATTCGCGAAGGTGATGGAGTCCACCGACGGGATCCGCTACAACTTGGATCTGAAGAACAAGAGAGGCAAACAGCCTCAACAAATGATGAGTGGCAGCTCCTCCAAGCCGCCAACCAACGAATGGGTCCGCATTAAACGGAACCGTTCGACATTGGAAGAGCGCATTCGCAAGCGCCGCGCGATGTCAGCGCAGGCACGGGCTCAAGTCCAAGAAGCTCGTAGGAAGCTGCAGAAGGAAGTGGCAAAGAAGCCGTCACCAACCCGCAAAGTCTGAAGGCCTAAATCCGAAGTGGCGATTCAGGCCAAAGAACAACCTTTGCAACCTTCAAAGCAGATTCAACCTCCGGCGAACCAAACGAAGTCGCCGACAATTCCCATGGCCACTCCGGGAGGTCACGCAGAATCATCCCGGAGAAAGAAGTTAGTTTTGGAGCGCCTCGGCCCACTTCCCGATGGACGATGCAAAGCTCCAGTTCAAGAACGTTTGGGCCCGATGAAGAAGCCCCGAACGGCTCAACATGCTGGGGGTCGCCGTCATTCTCAGCATGACAAGGAGTTCAAAGCAGCTGTGCGCGCCAATTTGCGCATCGAAGTCCAGGAGTCCGCTGAGAACACACGCCCACAAAGGCATGTTTCGAGGCGCGTAACTTTTGAAAGCCCAAAGAAGGCAGGTCACCTTCAGAAGGAAACGTTGTCGTCCGATGACGATGACGTTATACCTGAGAGATCGTACCAACACACGTTAGGTTGCTCCGACTTTCATACGAACGAGCTGTACTATCGTGCTGGGGGTACGAGCAGAGCCAGAAAGAGAAGTCCTCATAGGCTCGAAGCTTAATGCCCCTGTTCCAAACTCATTCGGGCGGTATTGTCTGAATGTAACTGCATCAAAACGGTCCACGAAAGAGTTTCGGTATTCGAAAGGCTCAGCACTGAAACCCCAAAGCCAAGGCCTAGGCGTTTCCGACGAAGAAGAGCGGTGGATGAAAACAGAGAATTCCCGAGGGTCACCGCTAACATGACCAGCAAAAGGACATCGACACGGGATGATCTCGAGTCGATTCTGAAAGCATCCCGGCATCTAACCCGTCTGTAGTCTGGAGCCATCGCACGAGGAGTTTATGGCAGGGTTCGGATAAGACCACCTTCAGAAGATGAAGAATCGGATGCTTGCTCTGTGGTTTTGTCTGACAACACCGTATCCAGCGAAGGAGAACCCCACGAGTCATTTATGATAAGCGCGGAACAAGTGGCCAAGATGCTCGAAGAGGCCATGGCCAAACAACAGGAGAGCTTCAGGCTCGAGATGCAGATGGCCATGCAGACTATGAAAGAGATGCATGAGCAACAAATCCAGGCATTGAGAAACCAACAAGGCAAACCAAGTCGTCATAACCAGAACAATCTGGAAGATGAGGACACAGGTGCAAATGAAACTCGTGACGCCAATAACCCTCTCGTCAATGCAGGGGGTGGTAACGAGGATGCCAACGAAGGTACAGGTGAAAACCTGAAGATCAAAAACCTCGAGAATAAGATCAATACGTTGATTTCTGCTCAAGAGGTGAAGAAGACGGGCATTCCTTGTCCATACCCAAAAGAGTGGGAATCAATCCCCTATCCGAAGAAGTTTAGTTTAATCAACTTCACGCCGTTCGATGGGAAGGGTTCCCCCACTCAGCATTTGATTTACTTCAAATCGCACCTGGGTGTTATCTCCGGCAATGAGCCTCTGATGGTGCGGTCATTCGTTGGCACTCTTCGCGGAGCCGCCTTCGATTGGTATCGCCGCCTTAAGCCAGGAAGTGTGAATAGCTGGGACGACATGGAGACAAAATTCCTCGCTAACTTCTTCGACGACGACACCGAGATATCCATCGGAACGTTGCTCGACGAGAAGCAAAAGGACGGGGAACCGGTCGAAACCTTCGTCAAGAGGTTCCGGAACAAAGCGTTGAATTGTCGGGACCCGATTACCGAGGAGTTCATTCTCCAGACTTGCCACAACAACCTAACATTGGACGTGTTGGAAGCAATGGGAACAGCACCGTCCAACACTTGGAAAGACTTGAAGGTCCGAGGGGAACAAGCCGAACGCTTCCTCCGAAGGAAGAAGGCCGAGAGGAGTCAATCGACGACAAATCCTCCGAACTCGAACTTCGCCTCCCGTGGTAAAGGAAAGACACCCGCAACGACTGTCGATGCTAATCAAACATCGCAACAGCAGTCTCGGAGGCAGCAAAAGACTTCGGATCAGAGGCCTCAAAAAGTGTACTCCTTCAAGGACGAAGATGTTCCAGCCATCTTCAAATCCCTCCTTGACAATAACAAGATTAAGCTCCCACCGATCACGAATCAGGAGGAAGCTGACGATATTGCGAATCCGAAGTACTGCGCATACCACAGGAGGATCCTTCACCCAACCAAGGCGTGCTTTACACTCAAGAATAGCATCCAGACCTTGGTTGAAGCCGGTGTCATAACGCTAGAGTGAGCCAGTTGAAAACGGCATAACTCCGACCTGTATAAGAGTATAAACTGCTTCCTGCCACTCCGAAGAGTATACGAGTATAAACTACTTCTCAATCCTCCGACCGGTATAAGAGGTTAAACTGCTCCCTGATACTCTAATAGGTATATGAGTCTAAACTATTTCCACGGGAAGTTCCTGGAGAATGCCATGCGGGGTATTCTTAAGGATAACCCGATCATGCACCCAGTTTTGCAAAGAAAGCTGGGGGTGGATAATTCATGTAACGGGAAGTTCCCGGAAGAATGTTAAATGTAATATTCTTAGGGATAACCCGGTCATGATAAATAAAGTGATAAACACTAAACTCCTAATTTCCGAACACTCTTTTGCTGAGATGAAATCCGATCACTTCATTGGATCAATTTTCTCTCACAAAACTCTCATTGGTGTTTGACGACTCATAGTCTCCCACCACAGAATCTCCCACCGATCAGACTAATTGACGATGGGACCACCAAAATTCTTTCCTGTTTAATCCATTCAAACTTTCGCTATGTTCGTGCACTCAACACTTTCATTTGTTAGAGTCCGGATATAATTGATGAATTGTCAAAGTTTTTTTTTTGTTGTTAAGTCTTTACCACTTAACATCAGGAACCCCCTTTGAGTGATTTGTACGAATCAACATTCTTACAGTGATTTGTACTCTCACTCTCACTTTTTACTTGGTCAAACCTTCTTACAGTTAGGGCTAAAACCAAAATCCCCTCTCGATTCCTTCAATGAACGAGAGGCCCACAAATCGAGCGATCAAACCTTCTTACAGTTACGATCGTTTTAAATCCCCCACTTGGTCAAACCTTCCTACAGTTAGGGCCACAACCCAAAATCCCCTCTCGATTCCTTCAATGAACGAGAGGCCCACAAATCGAGCGATCAAACCTTCTTACAGTTAGGATCGTTTTAAATCCCCCACTTGGTCAAACCTTCCTACAGTTAGGATCACAACCAAAATCCCCTCTCGATTCCTCCAATGAACGAGAGGTCCACTTTCAAATCGAGTGATCAAACCTTCCTACAGTTAGGGTCATCTCAAGCTCCCGCTTGGTCAAACCTTCCTACAGTTAGGACCAAAACCACAATTCACTCTCGATAAACGAGAAATTCCATCTTTAGTTCGATAATCAAACCTTCCGACAGTTAGGGTTATCCGAATCTTTTCGATTCTCGGAGTGGAGATCCCACTTTTAGTTTCACCTTTCCGGATTCTGGGGGTGGAGATCCCACCTCGAGTCTCCTTTCCTTCTTTGTTAAGGGAATAGAATATAAAATTCTTTCTTCCCACACCAATCATTTTCCAAGAATTTTGGATTCATTCTAGGTATTTTATCCCGAAACCTAAGCAGGGATAAGTCTGCGCCTAACACGCGCTGCCGGTTTAGTCTTTCTCCGTAGAAGAAGACACCAGAGTTCGATTCTGGGGTATTTTATCCTGAAACCTAAGCAGGGATAAGTCTGCGCCTAACACGCGCTGCCGGTTAGTTCTTAACCGTTAAAAAGAACACCCACCCACATATTCAACATTGTGGCAGGTTGTTATTAATAACACCAAAATCCATGCCTTACACGCATGGGGAATTTCATCCTGAATCCTAAGAAAGGATATGCCGACGCCTAACACGCGTCGCCGGATTAGTCTTTCTCCGCAGAAAAAGACACCAGAGTTCGATTCTGGGGTATCTTATCCTGAAACCTAAGTAGGGATAAGTCAACGTCTCATACACGTTGATGTTTAGTCTTTTCACGGGAGAAAGACGAAGTCTACGTATTCAAAGTCGTAGCACAAAGTCTTAGAGGATTCACCCTCTTAGCACAACGTAACATGCGAAACGGAGTTAGACAATCCGCATGCTAGCCCGACTCAAACGGTAGTCGGTAAATGTTAATCAAATCCGTTGAAGGCTGGGGGTTAGCCAAAAATCCTAAAGTCAACGCCTAACACGCGTCGCCGGGTAACCTATTCCCGTAACAAATGGTAAAGTCTATGTATTCAACATCATAGCACAAAGTCTAAGGGAGTTCATTCATTTAGCACAACGTCACATGCGGAACAGATTAAAACAATTCGCATATAAGCCCGATTCAAACGGTAATCGGTAAGAGCACGTCAAATCCGTTGAAGGCTGAGGATTTGCCAAAAATCCTAAGTCAACGTCTCATACACGTTGCTGTTTAGTCTTTTCACGGGAGAAAGACGAAGTCTATTTATTCAATATCGTAGCACTAAAAGGGCTAACTCTTTTAGCACAACGTCACATGCAGAACGGACTTAAACAATCCGCATGCTAGCCCGACTTAAACGGTAGTCGGTAAAGGCACATCAAACCCGTTGATGGCTGAGAATTTGCCAAAAATTCTATAAATACGAGTCATTGACGCATCAATTTTATGAATTGGTCTCGTGACTCAAGTATCTGCCACGCTCCAATACCTTAAGAGCTTAAACTGTGTATACTCCAGAAGACGTACGAGTATAAACTGTGTCGGACGTCGAACAATACGTCGCAATGAAGCCTGAACGCCTGACAACGCGTCGTAATGGAGCTCAAACACCAGACAACACCATCAATCGATGATCAGTTCTATGTTGAAGCAACCAACTCGAGCTAAAAAGTCAAGAAATCAAGAATCGATTTCAAGTTCAAAATTTCGACAACGGTCAGACAATAAATGCAGCACCGGAATCCTTACAGACGTTCGACAAAGCACCGAATAGCCTGAAGGAATTGAAGGAATCCAGAATAGAAGCCATTCCAAAGTCCCGTTACACCGACTAAAGGTTGGGACAATCACATCCAAAGTATTCCAGACTCTTCTATAAAAGAACGAGACTGAAATACTTTGGAGGGAGTATCTGTAGGCGTATAAAATTGCCTATAGGTCCCTTCGCACAGCTCGACATGAGGATTCGACAAATCAACAAATCATCGAGTGACGAGGCGACGAGGTCAACAAATTGCACGCGATCAACAGAATGCATTCGCGTGCGGAATCAATCCAACGGTTCGGGGAGTCAATGAGTCGTCCAACCAAGAACGGACTCGAATGAATCGCGATCGAATCAAGATCAGCTTCGGACTCGAACTCAGAAATGGATTTACTGCCAAATCGGGAATCAAGTCAACAAATCGATTCCAAACCAAGTCAACCACGAACCGGAAACAGCGGAAAAGACCAAAACGAACAACACCCGAGGGGACTCGGCCGAAACCGAGCCACCCCAAGGTGGCTCAGCCCAAGCCGAGCCACCCTAAGGTGGCTCGGTGGCCGAGCCACCCCAAGGTGGCTCGGCATGAGCTGAGCCACCTTGAGGTGGCCGGCTCCCCCCCTCTTGTGTGTGTTGGCTACACGTGCCGCAGGCACAGTTCAGATCTCCTATAAATAGGAGAGGTGGTTCATCATTTTGAAAGGTTGAAATTTTTGGAGAGAGGCGAAGCCCTGCAGGATTCGAAGCTCCAAACTTAAAAAGATTCAAACTTTGGGACGTTAAGGACTTGCTCATCCAGATCTGGTGCTCGGCGATCATCAACGCCAAATAAGGCAGGTGTTCGAGAGGACCGGATCTCAGATCTACGTCGATATACTCCGGATCAAAGCTTGGTCTTTGATCTCGAGATTTGAGCGATTGTTTCCTTGGTGAAACAATCCCTCCGGCTATTATTTCCTTGGTGAAATAATATCTGTTATACTACGTAGATCCGACCGGATCTAGATCTCGCGGTGGTCCACGGATAAACCCTGGCGCAGGCAAACAACCCACGCAAGCGAGCGACCGCAAAACAGGAGCTCGTGATTTGTTCGACAAACAAGAGAAAAAGTTGTAATCTTTCTTTTCTTTTATTTTGATTTTCGTTGTAACCGGATCTTATAAAAAGACCGGATCTTTGTAACCGATAAACAGTTATTGAGAGTGCAATGGAATCAATGAAGAAAGACACGATTTTTCCCACGAACAACAGCACCGTCCAAAACGTGGAAGGATCTGAAGGTCCGAGGGGAGCAAGCTGAGCGATTCCTCAGGAGAAAGAAGGCGGAGAGAGGCCAACAAGCGGCGAATGCTCCAGCGCAGAATTTCAACCCGAGGGGAAAAGGTAAAGCTCATGCTAATGCAGTTGATGCTAACCAAACTTTTCAATTGCCACCTCAGCACAGCAGCAGCGGCAACAAAGGCCTCAGAAGTAGAAATCTTCGGAGCCGAGGTTTCCCAAAGTTTACTCCTTCAAGGATGATGAAGTTCCCGGCATCTTCAAATACTTGTTAGAGAACAACAAAATCCAGCTGCCGGCAATCGTAGATCAAGAAGGAGCCAGCAAAGTGAAGGATCCAATGTACTGCGCGTACCATAGAGCGGTCCATCACCCTACGAGGTCATGCTACCACCTCAAGGACAAGATCCAGGCACTAATTGACGTGGGCGTCATAACCCCGAAGCCTGCCAAGATTGTAGGAGCGAACGCGGTGTAAATCAGCTTTGGATCGGTGCCCACGACATGGTTCGAGCCGAAATGCGTCACCAAAGTGGGGATGAAGACGGTGAATGATGACCCACATGGACAGCGCCAAAAGGGACTTGTGTCACACACAGCCCCGAACGGCGAAATCCTCTGGATTCATCCGGATCTGATTGAAGATGAGCAGTGGGTGACTTTCTCGAAAAGAAAGGGTAAAGGCAAAGCCTGCAACGCTACTTCCGCAATCTTCGAAGAGGATGGCGATGAAGCTCCTACCTTCCCGCTCTCTGAAGAAGAACAAGAAGTCTTTGCGACCCGGAGCGGAAACGAGTATCACTATAACTATCCATCGCCCAGTGACCAGTTAACTGAGCAGAGGGTGACCAAACGGGGACCAGCCAAGACTCTCACAGAACTGGGGGTGATTGCAGCTCCTAAACCGGCTGAAGATGTTCGACGACAGCCGATGGATAAGCAGAAAGAAAAGGGACCCCAAGAGGTGCAGAATCCGAAGCAGTCTCGTTTCAATCGTCCGATTGGAAGAGATAAACCGGAGAGCTCGAAAACTCCACGGGTTTTCGATATCATAGCTCAATTAGCTAATATTCCAGCGCGGATAACGTTGTATGAGTTGCTGCGGCTGTCTAAGGAGACTAGGGAAGCCTTACGAGAAGCCCTGGCCGATTCAGAAGCATTCCTCACTCGGATCAAGCCGGTACTGGGAGAGCCAGAACCGTCAGTCCAACAATGCAATGTAGCGGCCAAGAACCTTCCCTGCATCACCTTTACCAAAGAGGATATGCAGACGAAGAATTCGAACCATGATCGGCCCCTATACTTCGTCGGGTACATTGGCTCCAGCGAAGTCAACCGAATCCAAGTGGATCCGGGTTCCGCTGTGAGTATTATGCCACTTCGCCTAATGCATAGCCTTGGCATTCCCGTCAGCAAATTGGCGTCTATAGGCACGGTCATTTACGGATTCAACACCAGCGGGTCAAGGCCTTTGGGAAAGATCCGGATAAAGTGCCAAATGGGTGATCTGAAGACGGAGGTCACGTGTTACGTGATTGATGCTGAGACATCATATAACTTACTACTGGGTCGGCCTTGGATCCATAGTAATGTTATAGTTCCCTCCACTCTCCATCAGTGTCTGAAATATGTCGACACAGATGGTAGAGTCAGGACGGTGGTCGCGGATAAGCAACCATTTAAAGGGTTTGAGAATTATTTCACTGATTCTCTCCTTTATGGTAACGAATCCGATACGGAACCATCGGTCCAGGGCACGGACAGCGGAGAAGAAGCTGATTCTGAAGCCGGATTCGATTACAATGGTGATTTTGTTTTAAATGACATTGTACCCTTTGTAATCAATCTTGACGATGAACAATCGTCAGATGGCAGTTGTAACTGACAACTTGCCGATATTGAAATAAAAGATGATTTAGAGTACTCGTTGTCTCTTGATGATGTGATAAAAGGATTAGACGATAAGCCTGAGTTATATACGCCGCTCCGATCATCTTATGTAACGAAGAAACACCTCCAACATTCTTTCGGAACGACCCTGATCATTCCTGCCAAAGTAGGAGGCGAAAAAGAAGTGGTTTACGGTAAAGGAGAGAATTTTCCGTTGCCAGATCATTTCCTAAGAGAAGATGAGGATGATGATAAATCCGGTCTGCATTTATCTAAGTATAGTCCGGAAGCACGCAAGCTCATGGAAAAACAGGGATATGATTTCACACTCGGAGAAGGTTTATACTTCGATCGAGGTTCCCGTATCCCAGTCAAAGCGGCGTACGTACCAAAAGGGAAACCGGATGATTATTACCGTCATAAAAGAGGCTTAGGCTACGTTTCCTCGTCTGATGATGAATGTGGTTGGCAAATTATCGATCAAATTGCTAACAAGGCTAAAGATGGGTACTCGGCAGATTCCTCAGAATGGGACTCCGATACAAGTTTGGGAGAAGTATTCAAAACCCTAATGTCGAACATGACTACAGCTGATCCATCTACGATGGAGGACGACGATCAAATGCCAACATGGGAAGACCCATGGGTTCATCACCTGAACATGCAGTATGGTGATAGGTTTGAACAGAGGAAACCCCCCACCGAGGATAAAATAGTCCAGATTAATATGGGCGATGAAGCCAACCCAAAGCCCATATTCATTAGCGATAGTCTTCCCCCAGGTGAGAAGGAGGAATTAATTGCTCTCATCAGGGAATATATCGACGTCTTCGTTAGGAATTACGAAGACATGCCAGGGCTCGACCCCAATGTGGCGGTGCACCATCTTGATATCAAGTCGGATGCTAAACCTGTCAAACAATAGCAGAGATGGTTTCGTCCGCAGATTATGGAAGCCATTGAGGCGGAGGTCAAAAAATTGATCGACTCAGGATTTATCCGAGAGGAGCAACATCCAGACTGGCTAGCTAATATTGTCCCAGTCATGAAGAAAAATGGTACGATCAGGATATGCATCGACTTCAAGGACCTGAATGTGGCATGTCCGAAAGACGACTTTCCCCTCCCAATCACGGACGTCATCATCGACAATACGTGCGGATTCGAGAGGATGTCCTTCATGGATGGCTTTTCGGGGTATAACCAGATCAAGATGCACCCGGAGGATGAGAAGCATACAGCGTTCAGAACGCCCCTCGGTGTCTTCTGCTACACAGTTATGCCCTTTGGTCTAAAGAATGCAGGCACCACATACCAACGAGCGATAACGAAGATTTTCCAGAAGCACCTCAGGAAAACGGTCAAGTGCTACGTTGATGATTTGGTTGTAAAAAGCCGCAACAAAGAAGATCACATCAAGGACTTGAAGACGATGTTCGATCTGATGCGGAGTCATCAATTGAAGATGAACCCCACCAAATCTTTCCTTGGAATGTCCAGCGGAAAATTCCTTGGATTCGTCGTCACCACTAAAGGTATACACATCGATCCTGATAAGGTGAAGGCGATACATGAATTGCAGCCCCCGAGGAATCTAAGGGAACTCAGAGGATTGCAAGGGTGTTTAGCTTACAGCCGGTGGTTCATCTCAAATCTCTCTGGGAAGTGCCAACCGTTCTCTAAACTAAACAAGAAAGGTGTGTTGGGACGACGCTTGCCAAAAAGCACTCGAAGATATCAAGACATATTTGACGAACCCTCCTGTTCTTGTCGCACCAAAATCAGGTAAACCGTTCTTGATATACATCAAGGCGATGAACCATTCGATAAGTGCTTTATTAGCACAAGACGATGATAATGGTCACGAACAGGCAGTTTATTACCTAAGTCGGACGTTGGTAGACGCTGAGTCCCGATATCCGATGATTGAGAAAGAATGCCTCGCATTGGTATTTGCAGTACAAAAGATGCGGCATTACTTGGACAGACGATTTACGTTATCTCTAACGTTAATCCAGTACGGGTATTTATGACGCAACCGGGTTCGATGAATTGGCGGTTGGCGAAGTGGGCCCTTCTCTTGTCCCAGTATGATTTGTACTTCAAACAGCAGAAGTCGGTCAAAGGACAAGCGATTTGTGATCTTTTGGCGGTAAGCCCGACAACAGATACGGCAGAAGTATATGATGACTTGCCGGATGAAACCCATGAGGTTAACACCACGTCGCATCAACAAGTATGGCAATTATACTTTGATGGTGCTTCGAGAGCAGTTAATAAGGCAGTAACCCCCGGATGTCCTAAAGTCACTTCCGGAGTTGGAGTTGTCTTAGTTTCTCCGGGGAAGCATGTGATGCCTCGGGCTTATTCACTGACAGATCCATGTTCCAATAACGTAGCCGAGTACAACGCGTTCCTTATTGGACTCAGTTTCGCCAAGGAGCTGGGGGTCGAATATCTCGAAGCTTTTGGGGATTCTCAACTGATCGTCAATCAAGTCCATGGAGAGTATGAAGTCAGGAACCAAGACCTGATCTCGTACCACCAGGAGGCCGTCAAAATGGCAGATTCTTTCGAAGAATTCTTTATCGAATACATCCCGCGTCTCCAGAACGCTTATGCGGATGCACTGGCAGCACTAGCAGTATCACTCGCGTAGCCGCCCGAAACTGAACTGCTAGTCACAGTAAGATCGCATCAACTCTGCATACCCATATACAATATGGATATCGAAGAGGAAGATGACAGAAACATAAACGCCAAGGAGGTGAACTCAACTCAAATTGGGTCTGAGTCCCGAGATTTGCGTTTTCCTATCATTGACTACGTCCAATATGGTATTTTGCCAGAGGATGTAAAAGAAAAGGAATCTATCCGCCGAAGAGCACCAAGGTTCTTGTATAATGCCGAGACCCGTACATTATACCGTCGAGGGTATGATGATTTGCTCCTCCGATGTCTTTCGAACGAAGAAGCAGAAGAAGTTCTTAAAGAAGCACACGAAGGAGAATGCGGTGCGCATCAGCCTGGTCCCAAGCTGTATGATCGCATCAGAAGAATGTGATACTTTTGGCCAACAATGGTCCGTGACGCGATCGAATACGCACGAGGATGTCACGCCTGTCAAGTGCATGTAAATTATATGCACCAACCACCGGAGCGGTTACACACGTCAACCACTTCCTGGCCATTCGAGACATGGGGTATGGACATTGTCGGTCCTATTTTTCCCCCTTCAGTCAAAGGTGATCGGTTTATTCTCGTAATCACGGATTACTTTTCAAAGTGGGCTGAAGCAATTCCTCTTAAGGAAGTGAAGACGAATAACGTCATCAATTTCATCAAGCATCATGTTATATACCGACACGGCGTGCCGAGACGGATCATTCATGACAACGGTCCGCAGTTCATAAGCAACGCTTTCGTCAGGTTCTGCGACAAATTCAAGATCCAAGATGTTTCGTCGACAGCTTATTATCCCGCTGCGAATGGATTAGCTGAGGCTTTCAACAAGACGATCATTAAGATCCTGTCAAAGCTCGTGAAGACTAATAAACGAGATTGGGACGATAAACTCGGTGAAGCACTCTGGGCTTATCGCACCATAGTACGTACACCTACGGGAGCCACCCCGTATTCATTGGTATACGGATGTGAAGCTGTGCTGCCTTTGGAGATTCAGATCCCATCCCTTCGGATCGCTCTCGCAACTGAGATGTCGACAGAAGAATAGCATCAAAAACGTCTCGAAGAACTCGAGAGGTTGGATGAAAGGCGCTTGGAAGCTCAACAACACATTGAGTTTTATCAAGCCAGAATATCTAGGGCTTTTGATAAAAGGGTCCGACAGAGAAGCTTCAAGGAAGGAGATCTGGTCCTCGCTGCTCGCCGGCCGATAATCCTCAATTCCAAGAAGAAGGGTAAATTCGAACCCAAATGGGAAGGACCGTTTGTGATAGACATAGTCTACTCAAACGGTGCATATCGCCTCGTTTCTCTAGAAGGCGTCAGGCAATTAATGCCAATAAATGGGAAGTTCCTGAAAAAGTACTATCCCTAGTACATTCGGGATAATCCATTTATCGGGAAGTTCCACGAAGAATATTCCATTTGATATTCTAGAGGATAACCCAAAATTGTTCTACCACCAAAATCCCTCACTGATCAATTTTAATTGACAGTGAGTCCACCAAAAACTGTCTTTCTGGTCCAAACCACAACCAAAATCCCCTCTTGATTCTTTCCACGAACAAGAGGCCCACTTTCAATTCAGAGCCTTCTTTCGATAAACGAAAGAATTCCTCTCCTTTCTCTTTGGTTAAACCTCTTCATGATTATGACCAAAGTTGAAATTCCATTTCGATAAACGAAAAACTCATCTAGATAACCAATCCTATAAAATGTAAGTTTATTTAGATCTTCCGGATTCTCGGAGTGGAGATCCCACTTCTAGTTTCTTTTGCGCTGGAAATAGAATATAAAATTTTCCTTTCCAGAATCAAGGAATAGAATATAAAATTCTTCCTTCCTTGTATTCGGGTTCGCCTTCACCCTAAAAGAAGACCGGGAAATAGAATATAAAATTTTTCCTTTCCCGCACTGATCTTTTTCCAAAATTTATCAATCTAGGATTCATCCTAGGAAGTTTATCCCGAATCCTAAGCAGGGATAAGTCTGCGCCTAACACGCGCTGCCGGTTTAGTCTTTCTCCGTAGAAGAAGACACTAGAGTTCGATTCTGGGGTATTTTATCCTGAAACTTAAGAAAGGATAAGTCTGCGCCTAACGCGCGCCGCCGGTTAGTTCTTAACCGTTAAAAAGAACACCCGCCCATATATTCAACGTTGTGGCAGGTTGTTATTAATAACACCAAAATCCATGCCTTACACGCATGGGGAATTTCATCCTGAATCCTAAGAAAGGATATGCCGACGCCTAACACGCGTCGCCGGTTTAGTCTTTGTCCGTAGAAAAAGATACCAGAACCTGATTCTGAAGACCTTTATCCCGAAGCCTAAGTAGGGATAAGTCAGCGTCTAAAACACGTTGCCGGGTAGCCTATTCCCGTAACAAGCGAAGTCTACGTATTCGAAGTAGTAGCATCAAGTCTAAGGGAGTTCATTCCGTTAGCACAACGTTACATGCAGAACGGATTTAGACAATCCGCATGCTAGCCCGACTCAAACGGTAGTCGGTAAAGGCTAATTAAATCCGTTGAAGGCTGGGGGTTAGCCAAAAATCCTAAAGTCAACGCCTAACACACGTCGCCGGATAACCTATTCCCGTAACAAATGGTAAAGCCTATGTATTTAACATCATAGCACAAAGTCTAAGGGAGTTCATTCCTTTAGCACAACGTCACATGCGAAACAGACTAAAACAATCCGCATGTAAGCCCGATTCAAACGGTAATCGGTAAGAGAACGTCAAATCCGTTGAAGGCTGAGGATTTGCCAAAAATCCTAAGTCAACGTCTCATACACGTTGCTGTTTAGTCTTTTCACAGGAGAAAGACGAAGTCTACGTATTCAATATCGTAGCACTAAAAGGGTTAACTCTTTTAGCTTAACGTCACTTGCTGAACGGACTTAAACAATCCGCATGCTAGCCCGACTCAAACGGTAGTCGGTAAAGGCTCATCAAATCCGTTGACGGCTGAGAATTTGCTAAAAATTCTATAAATACGAGTCATTGACGCATCAATTTTATAAATTGGTCTCGTGACTCAAATATCTGCCACGCTCTAATTCCTTAAGAGCTTAAACTGTGTATACTCCAGCAGACGTACGAGTATAAACTGTGTCGAACGCCGGACAACGCGTTATAATGAAGCCTGGACGCCGAACAACGCGTCATCAGGAAGCTCAAACGCTGGACAATGCGTTGTAAATAAAGATTCAACGTCGACGACCGATGGTTAGTTCTGTGTTGAAGCAGCAAACTCGAGCTAAAAAGGCAAGAAAAGAAGAATCGACTTCAAGTTCAAAATTCCGACAGACGGTCAGATAATAAATGCAGCACCGGAACCTTTTCAAGCATTCGACAAAGCACCGAATAGCCTGGAGGATTGAAAGAATCGAGAACAGAAGCCATTCCAAGGCCCCGTTATACCGATTGAAGGTGGGGACGATCATATCCAAAGTATTCCAGACTCTTCTATAAAAGAACGAGGCTGAAAAACTTTGGAGGGGGTATCTGTAGGCGTATAAAACTACCTATAGGTCCCTTAACACAGCTCGATGACGCCGATCAACAAACAGACCATCGGGCGACGTATCCAAACACGACCGTTAGCCGACAAACACCGAAGCCAAACGATACGCGACGAAGCGGACTAACGAGGCTATGAAGCTGACGAATCGTACGCGAGCAACGGAATGCATCCATTCGCGTGCGGAATCAAGCCAACGGTTCGGGGAGTCAACGAGTCATCCAAACAAGAGCGGGCTCGGATGAATCACGATCAGTTTCGGACTCGAACGCAGAAGTGAATTTACTGCCAAATCAGGAACCGGATTTACTGCCAAATCGGGTCAACGAATCGAGTCCGAACAAGTCAACCACACAACCGGATCACGGACAGAACCGAAATACAGAAAACAACGGAAACCCAACACCTTGAGGTGGCCGGCCCAGATCTGTGCCAAGGCACAGATCTGGTTGCCTATAAATAGGGGGGTTGATTCATTGTTTGGGGAGGACTTTTTGGGAGCCGAAACTCTGCTGAATTGAGACCTCATCCTGGAGTTTTGAAGACTTGAAGACTTGGACATTCAGATCTGGTTCTTGGCGAGCATCCGTGTCACAAAAGGCAGGAGTTCGAGAGAGAAAATCAGATCTGAGATCTACGCAGGCATACTCCGGATCAAAGCTTGGTCTTTGATTCCGAGATTTGAGCGATTTGTTCCTTGGTGAACTAATCCCCCCTGGCTATTATTTCCTTAGTGAAATAATACCCGTCGTACTGCGTAGATCCGACCGGATCTAGATCGTGCGGTGGTCAACGGATCAACCCTCGGCGCAGGCAAACAACCCACGCAAGCGAGCGACCGAATAACAGGAGCTCGCGATTTGTTCGGCAAATAAGGAAAGAAAGTTGTAATCTTTTTTTTATTTTCTTTGATTTTTCATTGTAACCGGATCTTATAAAAAGACCGGATCTTTGTAACTCAAAAAGTTGTTATTTAAAGATGACAATGGAGTCGACAATGAAGAAAGCAACGGTTTTCCACGCGAACAGAAATGTTTTAACATACCAACACACTTTTATAATAGTATTAGATATTTTCTAATTTTTTTGTTTGTGAAGCAATGCCCGAAAGAAACATACCTCCACAACAAATAGAAACTTGAATTGAATAAAAATGACATATCACCACTGAACTAATGAAAATGAAATTTAAGTTCTGATAAATCACCATTTAAGTTCTGATAAATCACCAAATCTGTACGATCACCACCATCTACAAAAGAAATTCATATTTACACAAAAAGAGCAATTATCTAAAAATAAGGACAAATCAACACATCATTTAAGAACAAATGTTATTCTATTAGAAACTAAATGAGAAAGATTGCAAGTACGTAGTATATTTTTAGCCTTTGTATTAGTTTTTAATTTTCTCTAGATACTTAATTCTTTCTTATTATGAAAGTAGTCACATGCTTGAAAAATGCTCCTAAAATATTTTATTAAACCTAATTTCAAAACAACCACTGTAGTCTATATCAAATTTCTGTCTGGTCTATATGATTAAAGGACAAACCAATTACATGAAGCACAATTATTTAAGTTAATATGCAGCATGGTTATGCTTTTCAATAATGATAATCAGATAAAGCTTGAAAGCTATATAAAATACATGATTGCTATTGCACATGACGATCATTATGGGATACATTTTGGATAATCTTTGGTGTCGTGAGCGTCCTTCTGGAGCATCATCTTTGTGTGGAGGGCCAGTTATAGGTAGAGTTGTCAGTACATTGGACCAGAATGGAAGCAGAAATCTATAGAAAATATATCGGAAATGACCCGCATTTAGATTTTATAATCATTGTTTAATTATGCGAGGTTCAACGGTAAGCTATGCAAATTAAGAGCATATGGTCTCAAGCACCTTGTAACAAAACAATCAACTTGCATATTTCCGCCAATGTTTTGGTTCAACATGATAGCATTTCATAAACCAAACCACTTATTCATTATCTACACAGAAAAACTAAGCCCACACCAACTATTAGGTTCATTAATATATGAAACAGTCAACGAAAATGGCCTGTAAATAGGGAGAAGAGATTCTGAGGAGCCCTTAAATTTTACCCCACTCTTGTAAGAAGGCATCAAAAAAAAGAGAGTGAAATAGAAACCTGTAAGGAACCAATTGAGCCAAAGCTTGGTCAAAGTCTCATCCTCTAGATCATGTTGGCTACCCTTGCAAATCAAAGGGAGCATGATCGACTGCCCTAATGGGTGGCGGAGCGTGAGGGAGCTTGTTCCATACTGTTGTCTTTTTAGATATTACGCCTCCTTACGTTTAGTAAATGACCTTTTAAATCAAAGGAGCAGTGGTCATCAAGAGGACTGGCTCCTCTCGTAAGAAGTGACACATGCATGAATGTCAGTGGTGCATGACGCACTCACATGTCCATTACCTTTGATCTGATTATCCATTCGCCTATATAAATAAAGAGTTATTTGCATATATATACCGCATAAATCATGAGCAATTGCAAAAATATTCCCCAAATCATAGGATTTTAAAACTATCCCTCAAATCATCAACTTTGTGAAAAAATATCCCTATGATCAACAAATCATCAACTTGGTGCTAAAATTTTTACCATTTTGTTGATAAATTTTACACTATGATTAAACATTAGCTGCTCAAAGTTGATGATTAATTGCTCTGCGGGTAATTTTTTTAAGAAATTGATGATTTGTAGGGAAGTTTTGTAAATACTGAGATTTGTAGAGTATTCTTGCAATACCAATGATTTAAGGGGTATATATGCAAATAACCCTTAATAAAATTGACTTCACAATAAAAGGGGAGGGAATAACTTTGAACAACATAGAGAAATCTGTAGAAACTCTACCTATTACAAATATATTTTTTAATAGAAGACTGATCTGATTGTTTGAGGCTTGTTGGAAGGCCCGTCCGTGATACCTTCTAATGAGCTATGACCTTGCGCATGAGGAAAGTTATTTCACCAATGTAGTGGCTTCCTTAGAGGTCCTTTCCCATCATACTCCACATTGTTTGCTTTTTTCTCAATTTTTTTTTTTTTTTGATAATAGTGAACTTTATTTTGCTTGCATAATATTTCCCGGTCTTTCCGGAATATTGCAGTAATGAAGTCATAGCTTTTGCACTTTGCGATAAAACATTTAAATACAATAGTCAAAAGCACAAGTTTCTGGATTAGAAAGTTAGGCATCAACATTATATTCTATGAAAGCTAATGTGATGGATTTTTTTTTTTTTT
>BQKN01060019.1:33547-51662 GCA_022839385.1 Asparagus kiusianus
TGTGAGGGTTTAACCAGAGCGCAAATTGGGGTAAAATTATGTAGTATTAGAATTATTTTGAACATGATATTGGTAGATTTGAGATTGACTTAGGTTGATTTGGTAATTACTCATCCCTAGTTAGCCACTATCTAATAATGGTTAACAATTTGGATGGTAAGTATAATAAAGGGATTTATTTTAAAGCATTTACTTTCAAGGATTTAGGGGGCTAATATCAAAATATAAATTGGGGGAATAATTTCAAATATGAAAGATTTGGGGGACTAATAATAGTTTATATTTTTTGAGGGCAAGGAGGAGGCAATATTGACCTTCTTGGAGGAGAAGGAAACACATCATATTAGATGAGAAGAGGTTTGAGCTATTATTTGGGTTTGAAAAGGAGATAAAAGGTTAAAATGAGCTTCATTTGGGCTTTGGGTTTAGAGCCTAACCTATAATGTAAACTAAACCCATATGAATTCAACCAAGCTCACATCTTAATAGTTAGGACTATTATTTGGCCGTAATTTTGCAAAAATCCAGAGGGCCATGGCCACCCTTGGCCTCCCTTGCCTTTGCTCACATCAAGTAAGCAATTAGAAGGCTACACTCTAGAGTGACCACAATTTAGTCGTCTCTAACAACATCCTATCACAATGGTGTAACCGTAGGTCTAGCTAGTAACCTTCTTTCTAAACTCACATAGCTTGAGTACACCGTCAAACAAAAATCGATCACACGATCATAATATAAAGTGTAGGCAGTAAAAAATGCAGCATAGTCAACATACTATGGTGGGGACCTCACCATAGTATGTTCGATCATTTAACAAAACCCAGACACTTATTGGATGTGATAAAGAAGCCCACAACTTGGCTAAGGGTAGGAGATCCCAAATCTAAGGTCAAATATGCTACAAAATAGACTTAAGAATCAAAAGCGAATATGCAGGTGCAGTGAAGGGGTGCGTAGATAAAAGGTTGCGTGACAATAGGCGTGTGGTGGTACTTCTGCACCGGAAAAGCTCTCTTGAGGCTAGTATGGGCACATTCCTATAGCGACGTGTTGTGCGTAGAAAAAATTTCGGCAGAGTTTCTGGTGCACAATAAGAGAGTAAGATCGATAAGAATTCCTGTCTCACCAAGGAAACAAGAATCTGAAGCGAATATCTTAACAAAGTGAGATATTGGCTCTTCCTCTCATTAGTTCTAGGACTGACTTGTCGAGGGATCCTAAAACTATTATAATGGCCACAAACACAAACAAACCAATTTTACGTGGTTCGGCAAACTGCCTACGTCCACGGGGCAAGGAGGGGGAGATCTACTATTAGAGAGGAGATAATACAACTAGGATTTACAATCACTCAATCTAAACTCTCACACAATTATCTCTCTCAAAAGCACAAAAGCACAAAAGCCTGTTTGCACGAAACCAAAGAAAGCCGCTGACTTTTCTCCCTCTTTGCAACTGCTCTCCGCTTTTCGTACTTGAACTTTAAAAGCCGTCCTTTGCATTTGCTTTTCTGCCGCAACCTTACCCCCTCAAATTTTCACCAAAAGCCCTAGGTCCAAACATAGGACAAATATATACCTGTTAATTGCTTTCGGGTGGGCCTGCAAAATTTTGCTGCTGTTCAAGAGATTTCTTCACGTGAAGGTGGATCTCTTTACGCGTTGGTGGTCCCCACATCCCATTTTCGTGTTCACAATTCTCCACCTCGACGAAGTTTTTCCAAAACTGAGCCGACACCAACCAAACCAAATGTCTCACTTGTTGTGTCCAGGACGAAGTGAAACAATTCATGACAACGGACTCAATCCACAACAAGTCGAGACCCAAATGAGAATGCAAACATTCTCCAAATGTCGGTATCAACTCCTAAATCGGTCTCACCCCATCAAAATCAACTAATCGAAACCGACTGCATCTGAAAGACTGCATACGTATCCTCTTGCCCAAGGAATCAAGCCGAACGTAGTTCACCCAAATGGCCTCCAAATGCCTCAATCCACTAGAAGAGTTCGCAACCCTTCTCTAATATCATTAACTCTGCGGCTGATAGCATTTCCATGGCCTCAAACACCTCCACCTGAGGCGAACCAATGGCCATATCAAAAACATATCTGCCAGCAGCACTCGAATCAAAACCCAACTCATCATCTACACCTAAATCCAAATGATCCCTAAGCTGTGTCACCTCAGCTGGAATCCCAAATAATATAGTATGATCTGGAGTAATCTTCACCTAATGTAGAGTAGCATCCATCTCCACCCGCTGCGATACATCTAAGGTTTGTCCAAAACTCTCCACCTGCTGAGAGTCAATTAGCTCCATCATCGAAGCCTCAACCGAAGTGACACTACCAGACCAAACACCCAATTGAGTTTTACCTCCTATCACAGCAGTTGACAACTCTTTAATAAGATGACTCGAATATGTTGAAGACTCAGTCCAGAAACTCTTCTGTAGATTATTGCTTGACAACAAACACCGATCCTCCTCCAGCAAGGTACGGTTCTCAAAATTTGCCACCCTATCTCGTTGCCCCAAGATATCCTTTCCAACGAAGTGTCTCGAAATGCCGTGAGCCCGGCTCCAATACAGAAACAGGTCCATCTTGTACCTCCCACCAGAATAAAGTACCTTCACCTTTCTGCCAATCATACACTTCTTCAAACTGTTAGAGACTACTAGGACTTTATTCATAAGGGATTTGGTTGCAACCCAAACATGTCTAGAACAGTCACTAACAAAGGAAATCAAACTTCTATTACCTCCCAATAATGCCCCCTTGGAAGGCCCCCAAACATCCACGTGAACTCCTCCAGAACGACCCTTAGCACAGTGAATAGAGGTGCCAAACTTCACCTTGGTCTTCATGCTCACATCAACATGTTCACTGGACTTCAAACTGTAGGTCTTCGCACCCTCTTTCAATCTATGCGATGAATCAATACTGGGAAGGCCAAGCCCCAAATGTCGCAGTCTAGTCGAATCAATAGAAGTCGTCAGTTCTTCACCTGCCACTATACCTCCAGTCAAGTAGATATGCAGACGAAGAATTCGAACCATGATCGACCCCTATATTTTAGCGGGTACATTGGCTCCAACGAAGTCAACCGAATCCAAGTGGATCCGGGTTCCGCTGTGAGTATTATGCCGCTTTGCTTGATGCATAGCCTCGGCATTCCAGTCAGTAAATTGGCGTCTACAGGCACTGTTATCTACGGATTCAACACCAGCGGGTCAAGACCTTTGGGAAAGATCCGGATAAAATGTCAAATGGGTGATCTGAAGACGGAAGTCACATGTTACGTGATTGATGCTGAGACATCATATAACTTACTACTGCGTCGGCCTTGGATCCATAGTAACGTTATAATTCCTTCCACTCTCCATCAGTGTTTGAAATATGTTGACACTGATGGTAAGGTCAGGACGATGGTCGCGGATAAGTAACCATTCAAAGGGTTTGAGAATTATTTCACTGATTCTCTCCTTTATGGTAACGAATCCGATACTGAACCATCGGCCCAGGGCACGGACAGCGAAGAAGAAGCTGATACCGAAGCCGGATTCGATTATAATGGAGGTTTTGTTTTAAATGACATTGTACCCTTTGTAATCAATCTTGACGATGAATAATCGTCAGATGGCAGTTGTAACTGGCAACTTGTCAATATTGAAATAAATGATGATTTAGAGTACTCACTGTCTCTTGATGATGTGATAAAGGGATTGTATGATAATCCCGATTTATATACGCCACTTCGATCATCTTATGTAATAAAGAAACACCTCCAGCATTCTTTCGGAATAACCCTGATCGTTCCTGCCAAAATAGGAGGCGAAAAAGAAGTGGTTTACGGTAAAGGAGAGAGTTTTCCATTACCTGATCATTTCTTAAGGGAAGATGAGGATGATGACAAACCTGGTCGACATTTATCTAAGTATAGTCCGGAAGCGTGCAAGCTCATGGAAAAACAGGGATATGATTTCACACTCGGAGAAGGTTTATACTTCGATCGAGGTTCCCGTATTCCAGCCAAAACAGCATATGTACCAAAAGGGAAACCAGATGATTATTATAAATTCAGACGAGGAATAGGGTATGTCTCTTCTTCAGAAGACGAGTGTTGCTGGTTAATCAATGACCAATCATCTAAGCAATACAAGGATGGGTACTCGTCAGATTCCTCGGAATGGGATTCCGATACAAGTCTGGGGGAAGTATTCAAAGCCCTAATGTCGAACATGACTACAGCTGATCCATCTACAATAGAGGACGATGATCAAATGCCAACGTGGGAAGACCATGGGTTCATCACCTGAATATGCAGTACGGCGATAGGTTTGAACAGAGGGAACCCCCCACTGAAGACAAAATAGTCCAAATTAACATGGACGATGAGCCAACCCAAAGCCCATATTCATCAGTGATAGTCTTCCCCCAAATGAGAAGGAGGAATTAATTGCTCTCATCAGGGAATACATTGACGTCTTTGCTTGGAACTATGAGGACATGCCAGGGCTCGACCCCAATGTGGCAATGCATCGCCTCGATATCAAGTCGGATGTCAAACCTATCAAACAACAGCAGAGACGGTTTCGTCCGTAGATTATGGAAGCCATTGAGGCAGAGGTTAAGAAATTGATCGACTCAGGATTTATCCGAGAGGAGCAACATCCAGACTGGCTAGCCAATATTGTTCCAGTCATGAAGAAAAATGGTAAAATCAGAATTTGCATCGACTTTAGGGACCTGAATGCGGCATGTCCAAAAGACGACTTTCCTCTCCCAATCACGGATGTCATTATCGATAATACATGCGGATTTGGTAGAATGTCCTTTATGGATGGCTTTTCAGGATATAACCAAATCAAGATGCACCCGGATGATGAGAAGCATACAGCGTTCAGAACACCCCTCGGTGTCTTCTGCTACACGGTGATGCCTTTCGGTCTAAAGAATGCAGGCGCCACGTACCAATGAGTAATGATGAAGATTTTCCAAAAACATCTCAGGAAAACAGTCGAATGCTATGTTGACGATTTGGTCGTAAAAAGCCGCGACAAAGAAGATCACATCAAGGACTTGAAGACGATGTTCGATCTCATGCGGAGTCATCAATTGAAGATGAACCCCACTAAATCCTTCCTTGGAATGTCCAGCGGAAAATTCCTTGGATTCGTCGTCACCACTAAAGGTATACACATCGACCCTGACAAAGTGAAGGCGATACATGAATTGCAGCCCCCGAGAAATCTAAGAGAACTCAGAGGATTGCAAGGGCGCTTAGCTTACATCCGGCGGTTCATCTCAAATCTTTCTGGGAAGTGTCAACCTTTCTCTAAGCTAAACAAGAAAGGTGTGTCATTTATTTAGGACGACGCCTGCCAAAAAGCACTCGAAGATATCAAAACGTATATGACGAATCCCCCTGTTCTTGTTGCACCAAAATCAGGTAAACCGTTCTTAATTTACATCAAGGCGATGAACCATTCGATAAGTGCTTTATTAGCACAAGACGATGATAATGGTCACGAACAGGCGGTTTATTACTTAAGTCGGACTTTGGTAGGCGCTGAGTCCCGATATCCGATGATTGAGAAAGAATGCCTCGCATTGGTATTCGCAGTACAAAAGATGCGGCATTACTTGGTCGGACAGACGATTTACGTTATCTCTAATGTTAATCCAGTACGGGTATTTATGACGCAACCGGGTTTGATGAATTGGCGGTTAGCGAAGTGGGCCCTTCTTTTGTCCCAGTATGATCTGCACTTCAAACAGCAGAAGTCGGTCAAAGGACAAGCGATTTGTGATCTTTTGGCGGCAAACCCGACAACGGATACGGCAGAAGTATATGATGACTTGCCGGATGAAACCCACGAGGTTAACACCACGTCGCATTAACAAGTATGGCAATTGTACTTCGATGGTGCTTCGAGAGGAGCTAATGTGGTAATAACCCCTGGATGTTCTAAAATCTCCGCCGGAGTTGGAGTTGTCTTAGTTTCCCCAGGGAAGCATGTGATGCCTCGGGCTTATTCACTGACAGATCCATGTTCCAATAACGTAGCCGAGTACAACGCGCTTCTCATTGGACTTAGTTTCGCCAAGGAGCTGGGGGTCGAATATCTCGAAGCTTTTGGGGATTCTCAATTGATAGTCAACCAAGTCCGTGGAGAGTATGAAGTCAGGAACCAAGACCTGATCCCATACTACCAGGAGGCTGTCAAAATGGCAGATTCTTTTGAAGAATTCTTTATTGAATACATCCCTCGCCTCCAGAACGCTTATGCGGATGCACTGGTAGCACTAGCGGTGTCACTTGCGCAGCCTCCCGAAACTGAACTGCTAGTCACAGTAAGATCGCATCAACTCTGCATACTCATATACAATATGGATATCGAAGAGGAAGATGATAGAAACATAAACGCCAAGGAGGTGAACTCAACTCAAATTGGGTCTGAGTCCCGAGATTGGCGTTTTCCTATCATTGACTACGTCCAATACGGTATTTTGCCAGAGGACGTAAAAGAAAGGGAATCAATCCGCCGAAGAGCACCAATGTTCTTCTATAATACCGAGACCCATACATTATACCGTCGGGGGTATGATGATTTGCTACTTCGATGCCTTTCGAACGAAGAAGCAGAAGAAGTTCTTAAGGAAGCACACGAAGGAGAATGCGGTGCGCATCAGCCTGGTCCTAAACTGTATGATCGCATCAGGAGAATGAGATATTTTTGGCCAATAATGGTACGTGACGCAATCGAATACGCCCGAGGATGTCATGCCTGTCAAGTGCATGCAAATTATATGCACCAACCACCGGAGCGTTTACATACGTCAACCACGTCTTGGCCATTCGAGACATGGGGTATGGACATTGTCGGTCCTATTTTTCTCCCTTCAGTCAAAGGTGATCGATTTATTCTCACAATCACGGATTACTTTTCAAAGTGGGCTGAAGCAATTCCGCTTAAAGAAGTGAAGACGAACAACGTCATCAATTTCATCAAGCATCATGTCATATACCGACACGGTGTGCCAAGACAGATCATTCATGACAACGGTCCACAGTTCATAAGCAACGCTTTCGTCAGATTCTGTGACAAGTTCAAAATTCAGGATGTTTCGTCAACAGCTTATTATCCCACTGCGAATGGATTAGCTGAGGCTTTTAACAAGACGATCATTAAGATCTTGTCAAAACTCGTGAAGACCAATAAACGAGACTGGGATGATAAACTCGGTGAAGCACTCTGGGCTTATCGTACCACCATACGCACACCTACAGGAGCTACCCCATATTCATTGGTATATAGATGTGAGGCTGTGCTGCCATTAGAAATCCAAATCCCATCCCTTCGGATCGCTCTCGCGACGGAGATGACGACGGAAGAACAACATCAAAAACGTCTCGAAGAACTCAAAATGTTAGATGAAAGGCGCTTGGAAGCTCAACAACATATTGAGTTTTATCAAGCCAGAATATCTAGGGCTTTTAACAAAAGAGTCCGACAGAAAAGCTTCAAGGAAGGAGATCTGGTCCTCGCTGCTCGCCGACCGATAATCCTCAACTCCAAGAAAAAAGGTAAATTTGAACCCAAATGGGAAGGACCGTTTGTGATAGACACAGTTTACTCAAACGGCGCATATCGCCTCATTTCTCTAGAGGGCGTCAGGCAATTAATGCCAATAAATGGGAAGTTCCTTAAAAAGTACTATCCTTAGTACATTCAGAATAACCCATTTATCGGGAAGTTCCTTGAAGAATATTACACTTAATATTCTAGAGGATAACCCAAAATCATTTTCACCACCAAAATCCCTCACTGATCAATTTCAATTGACAATGAGTCCACTAAAAGTGTCTTTCTGGTCCAAGCCACCAACAAATTCCCCTCTTGGTTCTTTCCACGAACAAGAGGTCCACTTTTAATTCAGAGCCTCCTTTCGATAAACGAAAGAACTCCCTTCTTTTCTCTTTGGTTAAACCTCTTCATGGTTATAACCAAAGTTGAAATTTCATTTCGATAAACGAAAAACTCATCTAGATAACCAATCCTATAAAAGGTAAGCTTATTTAGATCTTCCGGATTCTCAGAGTGGAGATCCCACTTCTAGTTTCTTTCTTGCACTGGAAATAGAATATAAAATTTTTCCTTTCCAGAATCAAGGAATAGAATATAAAATTCTTCCTTCCTTGTTTGGGGAATAGAATATAAAATTCTTTCTTTCCCACACCAATCCTTTTCCAAGAATTTAGGATCCATCCTGAGAAGTTTATCCCGAATCCTAAGCAGGGATAAGTCTGCGCCTAACACGCGCTGCCGGTTTAGTCTTTCTCCGTAGAAGAAGACACCAGAGTTCGATTCTAGGGTATTTTATCCTGAAACCTAAGAAGGGATAAGTCTGCGCCTAACACGCGCTGCCGGTTAGTTCTTAACCGTTAAAAAGAACACTCGCCCACATATTCTGCATTGTGGCAGGTTGTTATTAATAACACCAAAATCCATGCCTTACACGCATGGGGAATTTCATCCTGAATCCTAAGAAAGGATATGCCGACGCCTAACACGCGTCGCCGGTTTAGTCTTTATCTGTAAAAAAAGATACCAGAACCCGATTCTGGGGACCTTTATCCCGAAGCCTAAGTAGGGATAAGTCAACGTCTAATACACGTTGCTGGGTAGTCTATTCCCATGATAATGACGAAGTCTATGTATTCGAAGTCGTAGCACAAAGTCTCAGAGGATTCACTCTCTTAGCACAACGTTACATGTGGAACGGATTTAAACAATTCGCATGCTAGCCCGACTCAAACGGTAGTCGGTAAAGGCTAATCAAATCCGTTGAAGGCTGAGGATTTACCAAAAATCCTAAGTCAGCGTCTCATACACGTTGCTGTTTAGTTTTTTCACAGGAGAAAGACGAAGTCTACGTATTCAATATCGTAGCACTAAAAGGGTTAACTCTTTTAGCTTAACGTTACATGCGGAACGGATTTAGACAATCTGCATGCTAGCCCGACTCAAACGGTAGTCGGTAAAGGCTTATCAAATCCGTTGAGGGCTGAGGGTTTGCCAAAAATCCTATGAGTATTATGGTCAATCATTCCAAACAGAGTGAGAAATCATAATAAAAATAAAGATAAAACCGTGTTCGCTAAGAGGATCAAAAGTCAAAATATCCAGCAAAAGAAATCATACATCAAGCCCATGGCTAAAAATCTGCTGACTAATCTTAGACAGCTTCTCATCATAAGCTTGCCTAAGCTCATCCTCCAATTCAGCTCTGAGGGATTCTTCAGTGGTGGTTCGAGTCTTCATAGCAACCTCCTCCGTCTCGACCAGCTTCTGCTTCAAGGACTTCAACTCCTCAGATAAGGCCATGTAGGCTTGCTGATCCTATACCTTCGTCATCTGAAGAATACTCAAAGTCTCCTCTTCCTCACGAAGTTCCCTTCTGAGCTGTTCTATCTTGGTCTCGCAAGAGGTAATAGAAATGTCAAGCTCGGCAAGTGAAGATGATCTAACAGCAAGGTTGGTCTCAACTCGATCTACCCGATCCTGCTGCACCTGAAGCTCGAACTCAGCAAGAACTCGAGTATCGCGCCATGTCTGTAAGCAAGTATCCAACTCGACAGCAATAAATGAAGAGGCACCTGCATCACGAAGCTCACGTAACATCTGAAGCTCGTGCTCTAGGCAATCAAGGTCATCAATAATAGCCTTCGCCAGATCTGGATATCCTGATTCCCTTATCGAATTTATTCTGGAATCAAGGAAAGGCTTGAATTGGCGAAGGAAGAGTCTGCCGTGGAAGAGCTTGCCGATCATAGTGTTCACGAAGGAGAAGAAGGAGCGAACTTCTATGCAGATGACGATCTTCTCGGGATCGTTGTCTGATAACAACTCCTTCACAAGGACATGAAGCCGAGAAGAAGACCCCACACAGAAAAGGAGAAATCCGTCAAAAAGCCTTGAGGAGGAAATAAATAACATTTCTCAGTTGCTTAATTCATACCCTCTTCCTCTTGAGTCACTGGGGGTAGTGGAGATGTAACCGCTGTTGATGCATCAACTGGTATAGTTGGTCTCACAGCCGGCTCAACAGGATCAGTCTCAACAAAAGCTTCTGTCAAACACAAAATGGAATTTTCAGATTCATCACATTATAGTTGTATTAGTCACAAAATGGCTAGTCCTATAATTAACATGAGAAAAGGCATATACCTTCAAAAGGACCATCCTCGGAATTCTTGGGAATGTAGATTCAGGAAACATATCTTCAGGCATTTGGTCATCAATCTGAGGAGAGCCATACATGAAGTGGAGCATGGGAGTGTCCACAAGCAAACCCTCCTCATCAAAATCATCAGTCGAAAAATATGATACAAGAAAATATAAATGCGAGAGAAAAGTAAAGAGACTACAACCAATGGAAATGAGTTACCTCTTACAGACGTGTTAGCCTCTTTACCCCCAAGATCCACGTTTGCCCCCTGCAATTTATCTAAAAAAAAGCAAGAAGCATAGAAACAATTAAGGGAGGCATGAATTCTGAATCATTCATCTAAAGAACATATTGTCAATGGTAGATGTACCTGGATTCACTGAACCGGGTCCTACATTGATAGTCTCCCTGGCGTCGGCAGCTTCTGCAGGCTTTTCTACCTGGTGTGGTAAGTCAGGCTCACCAGAAAATGCAAAATCATGAGGAGTAGAACCAGGACTCATCTCGCGTTCCTCACGCTGGCCTATATAAAGAGGGAAAAACATGAGCTCAAAGTTCTGAATGATCAAGAGGAGGGTCTATAGGGTAGATGCTACCTCCGTCGCTAGTAGGATCATCATCAACCAAATTCACCTCAGGTGCTCGTGAATCTGCACGCGGCTTGTGGGCTAGTCTTTTTCTCCTAGTAGCTGGGACAACCATCGGAGGTCTCGCCTGAGTGAAAGGACGGAATTCTTCGTCTTCATCAGCCATTGTTCCTGAAACATCAAACAGCTGTCAATACTAATAATTCTGGAGGACAGAGAGAAAAGATGGGTGACTAACCTCGCTCGAAGTCTTCCTCGTAATCTTCAGGATCTTCGCCTGAAGTCTCTTCAGCAGAATTGAAGGTTTTTGTTCCCTCTTCATCGATCCGACGAGTCTTGCTCCGTGCCCTCTGCGACCGAGTATTTTCCCAAATCACACGAGAATCAGCCTGAGAAGCTTCCTCGGCCACTAGCTCTGCAATCGGCTTCACAGGGATAGCTTTATTAGCTGCTAACAACCACTTGCAACTTAAGAAGGTGAGATTCAACTGCCGCTCAGCACTCGGGAGACTAAACTTAGCACCAGTGCAACCCGTCACGGTCCACAACCATGCTCGGAGACCGTCCACCAAACCGCCATGAGTCCGAGGCTGCTGACGTGGATTCCCAACATAAAGCTGATCATAACCAAACTGGTGGGCGAATCGGCAGGGTAGATATGGCTCTATGAAACACTGATTCCTCACCCGGAAAGTCAAATAACCTGGCCTAATATTCATTAGCCAGTTAAAGCAGCCGACATCTAAATGAGTTCGATACTCCCTCGGCCTCTCCTCATCAGTCAAACACTCGCCATATCGGCTGAAGAACTGCGGAAAGCAAGTGGAAAATGCCCAACACTTATGAACCTGTAGCTGCTTTCTGATATCAGGGAATCTTCGCCCCTCCCACCTGCCATTCTCAAGCAACTGTAATAGGGGAACAGAGCGGTCTGCGGTGCTAGGTACCGACATCATATCAGGACGATGAAGAACGAACCAAGCCATCAAATAAGTGTATGGGAGCTCCACCTTAGAAAGAGGAATCTTAGCCGACGGTTCATCTTCTTTCTGTGTGAAAGTACTAGAAATCTGTCGAAGCCCTCGATGAATGTTAGCTACCATCACCGGAAGAAGCGAAAGTTCCTTCTTATAGGCAAGCTGAACCGCTGGGTAGAGCACTTCCAATGGCATAATGTCACTGGACTGATACGGGACCACGCATTTCTTTAACCAAATAGCGAGGTAACCGGCGAGAAGGGTCATCAGCTGAATCGATGCGGTTGCATGCCATAAGAACGATTTAAACTTGGTCCCTGCAGGAAAGCCACCCTCGGGACTGTTAATGGTATAAGAGTGAGCGTCAATCTTCTTCAACAGACCATTAACCTCTGAAGGAGTAAGCGTTGCCAGTTCGCAAATAGCCTCGCCAGAATTGCTCTCTAGGTTCCTGAACAAATAACACGCAAACTGCTTCAGACTCACATGTGACTTAGTCCTCTTCGCTAAAGGCTCAGACTGCGCCAAAGCAATGTGATAGTGACATGTGAGATCCCATAAAGTCTCGTAGCGGTCGGGCATGCGATCCTTCAGCCGACTCAATTTATGATTGGAGGAAAAGTATTCCTGATATAGCATCTGACCCATGGGCAAACCAGAAATCTTGTGCATCTCATGGAGAGCCAAGCCCAACTCTCCGTGCTTAGTCAGAAAAGTGTTCAAATCCGGGTTATAGAGCTCGCACAAAGTAAAAAAATACTTCGCGCTGACAGGTAAGCCATACATGGTGGAACGAATGGTGGCATACAGGCCACAAACGTGCAACTCCTCGCTCCATCGGCTTAGGACATACTTCGTCATACGAGCCCACCAAAGCTTGTCCAAAGAATGGACCCAGCCATAGAATCTGTGGTGCATCGTAGGCATCTCCCGTCCTAAGGCAGCGAGGCGATTCCTCAAAGTAGAAGCAGAAGAAAGAAATTCATTACGCGGCGGTGCATCCAGCCCCAATACTCCAGGACGCAATCCAACGATATGACTCCTGCTCGAACCTGGAGCTACCTGATGGGTGATATAGCCACAGTGAACGCTTTCATGCTCCTCTGTCAAGCGCCACGACATCTCCCGTGTAACAGCCTGACGCCTGAGCTCAGTCAACGAGCGGTGTCGAGGAATCTTCGGCAAATATAGGAAACCAACGCCATTTTTATGAAACCACTGCTCGGCGTCAATGAACACTGCATCAGGATCTCTGACAGAGTCACCAAATAAAAAGTCAGTCTTCCTAAGAGGCTGAACAGAATTGGCATCCTTCACGAAAGGCGCATCCGTGATCAACTATCGAAGAGCTCGATGTCCACCTTCCTTCACCACTTGGGCAACCTCTGTCGACGTGCCCGGAGCAAACTGAAAAGTAAGCGGAATAGGTGAAAAATCATCGGACGTCGAATAATACTCGTCACGACGCCTGTTCACTGCATGAGATGGGAACGCTCCAGAGGGATATTCCACTGAAAACAAGCAATTAAGTGTGTGTTAGTCTCAATTATAAAAGGAAGTTGAACTCATCTTACAAATGGGTAAGATAGAGTCACTGCCTTATAAAGGGTGAGACTGTAGGCGTATAAAACTGCCTATAGGTCCCTTAACACAGCTCGACGATGTCGAACCAACCATCGGGCGACGCACGCAAACACGATCGTTAGTCTGCAACACCAAAGCCAAGTGGTACGCAACGAAGCGGATTAACGAGACTACGAAGCTGACGAACCACACGCAAACAACGGAATGAATCCACTCGCGTGCGGAATCAAGCCAATGGTTTAGTGAATCAACGAGTCATCCAACCAAGAGCGGACTCGGACGAATCGCGATCGATTTAAGATCAGTTTTGAACTCAAACACCAAGGCGGATTTACTGCCAAATCAGGATCCAGACTACCAAATCAAAGTCCAGATCCACAACCGAATCACGGACAGAGCCAGAACCGGACAATGAACAAAACGACGCCACACCCGGGCGACTCGGCCAAAGCCGAACCACCCAGGTGGCTCGGCCAAAGCCGAGCCACCAAGGGTGGCCGAGCCACCCCATGGTGGCTCGGCGGCGGCCAAGCCACCCCATGGTGGCTCGGCAGTCGCCGAGCCACCCAATGGGGTAGCCGAGCCTGGTGGCTCGGTTGCTGAGCCACCTATGGGTGGCCGGCCACCTATGGGTGGCCGTCCTCAGACACGTGCGCACGGGCATAGTGAAGAGGGCCTATAAATAGGAGAGGGGGTGGCTCATTTTCGGTTGGACTTTTTGGGAGCCGAAACTCTGCCGAATTGAGATCTCATTCTTGAGTTTTGAAGGCTTGAAGACTTGGACATTCAGATCTGGTTCTTGGCGAGCATCCGCGTCACAAAAGGCAGGAGTTCGAGAGAGGAAATCAGATCTGAGATCTACACGAGGTAATACTCTGGATCAAAGCTTGGCCTTTGATCCCGAGAACTAAAGGCTACTATTTCCTTGGTGAAATAGTACCCACCGGCTATTATTTCCTTCGTAAAATAGCACCCGTCGAATCGTGTAGATCTGCCCGGATTTACATCGCGCGGTGGTCAACGGATAAACCCCCGGCGTAGGCAAACAACCCACGCAAGCGAGCGACCGAAAAACAGGAACTCGTGATTTGTTCGACAAATAAGGAAAGTTGTAATTTTTACTTTTTGTTGATTTCTTGTAACCGGATCTTATGAAAAGACCAGATCTTTGTAATCGATAAACAATTACCGAGTGTGCAATGGAATCATCAATGAAGAAAGCTATAATTTTCACCGCGAACAATCTGGCGACCACAGTAGGAGCCGCCGATCTCACTGCCGAGATCGGAGCGTCGCAGCCGCGGATCTCGATCCCGGTCGTGGAGGAGGTCGAATACGAGTTCGACCAGCAGAAATACGAGGAGTACGTGTCCTCGTCTGGATCAACCTCCCCCCGCAAGTCTAAGAAATCCTAGAAGTTCTCCTCCAGGAGGAAAGTTCGTTGGTACGAAGAAGTTGAAGCTACCAACGACGACTTCACCCCGATTGGTGCCGAAGTTGCATCGGGTGAAGCTCCACCGGCCTCCAAGCAGGTCAAATTCGCCATTGAAGGCGTGGTGACTCTCTCTAAGAGAGCTCGCCAGAGGCAGCGTTAACACCTTGCGAAACAATTCGCAAAGGCCATGGAGTCCGTTGACGGGGTCCGCTACAACGCGGATCTGAAAAACAAGGGAGGCAAACTGCCTCAACAACAAATGAAGGGTAGCTCCTCCAAGCCGCCGACGAACGAATGGGTCCGTGTCAAACGGAATCGTTCGACGCTAGAGGAGCGCATCCGTAAGCGCCGCGCATTATCATCACAAGCACGGGCTAAAGCTGAAGAAGCCCGTCGAAAGCTACAGAATGAGGTGGCCAAGAAGCCGCCATCAACCCACAAAGTTTGGAGGCCGAAGTCTGAAGCGGCGGTTCAGACCAATGAGCAACAACCGCAACCGTCGAAAGTGCAATTTTTGGCGAGTCAATCCAAACCGCCGATGATTTCTACAACTGCTCTGGGAGATCCCGCAGGACCGTCTCAGAAAAGGAAATCAGCCTTGGAGCGCCTTGGTCCTGTTCCCGAGGAGCGAAGCAAAGCTCCAGTTCAAGAATGTTTGGGCCCGATGAAGAAGCCCCGAACGACTCAACTTGCTGGGGGTTGCTGCCATTTTTGATAGTTCATGGGTGAGTCCGGTCCAAGTTGTTCTAAAGAAATCTGGGATCACCGTGATCCAAAATGAGGCTAATGAGCTGATTCCCACTCGGATTCAAACTGGATGGCGAGTTTGTATTGACTACAGAAAACTCAACTTAGCCACTCGGAAAGATCACTTCCCTCTTCCTTTCATTGACCAAATGTTAGAGTGTTTAGCAGGACACGAGTTCTATTGTTTCCTTTACAATCAAATCCCTATCGCACCAGAAGATCAGGAGAAAACCACCTTCACTTGCCCGTATGAAACATTCGCATACCGACGCATGCTTTTTGGCCTGTGCAACGCACCTGCCATATTCCAACGTTGCATGATCAGTATTTTTCCGACATGGTAGAGTGATTTCTCAAAATTTTAATGGACGACTTTTCCATCTTTGGTGACATTTTTTCCCAATGTTTGAATCATCTTAAAATGGTCCTAGAACGGTGTAGGGAGAAAAATCTGACTCTCAATTAGGAGAAATGTCATTTCATGGTCAAACAAGGTATTATCTTAGGACATGTAGTTTCCAATAGGGGAATCGAAGTGAACAAAGCTAAGGTTGATCTCATTTCTAATCTCCCTCCTCCCAAAACAGTCAAAGATGTTAGATCATTTCTTGGTCATACTTGTTTTTACTGGCGTTTCATCAAGGATTTTAGCAAAATTACTAGACCCTTGACCAATCTCTTAGCCAAGGATACATCATTTGTCTTCGCTCCCGACTTCCTCAAAGCTTTTGAATATCTAAAAAAGGAGCTAACCACAGCTCCTATCATTCATGCACCGGACTGGACCTTACCCTTTGAACTGATGTGTGATGCATCTGATTCTGCGATTGATGCTGTTTTAGGACAACGGTTTGATGGAAAACCGCATGTGATCTACGACGCCAGTAGGACTCTGAATGATGCCCAGCAAAATTACTCTGTCATAGAAAAAGAGTTTTTAGCTGTAGTCTTTGCCCTAGAAAAATTTAGGTCCTACCTCATCGGTTCCTTAACCAAAGTTTTTACAGATCATGCCGCACTAAAATATCTTTTGACCAAAAAGGATGCTAAAGTACGGCTCATTAGATGGATTCTCCTACTTTAAGAGTTTACATCCAAATTCTTGACAGAAGGGGAACAGATAACCCTGTAGCAGATCACCTCTCTCGACTCCCAAATGCACCAACATCAACCATCCCGATCAATGAACATTTTCCAGATGAACAACTCCTAGAAATCTAATCTGTTCCATGGTTCGTCGATATTGTGAACTACATAGTCATCAACCAGATCCCTTCTCATTTGTCCAAACAGGATAGATCACGTTTTCTCTCCTAAGTAAAATACTTGTACTGGGATGATCCATATCTGTTCAAATACTGTCCTGATCAGATCTTTAGGAGGTGTGTTCCTACTGAAGAAACTAGGAGTGTTTTTTCCTTTTGTCATGAGCAAGCATGTGGAGGCCACTTTGCCCCAAGAAAAATAGCTGAAAAAATTCTTCAATCTGGGCTATACTGACCCACTCTTTTTAAGGATTCATACGAGTTTTGTAAAACTTGTAACCGTTGTCAGCTTTTAGGGAAAGTCACTAGAAGAAATATGATGCACTTACAACCCATCTCATCTGTTAAACTTTTTGATCTGTAGTGTATCGATTTCATGGGACCATTTTCAAATTCCTTTGGAAATGTTTATATTCTAGTAGCTGTCAAATACATGTCAAAATAGGTTGAGGCGGTAGCTTGCAAAACTAATGACAACAAGGTCGTTGTCAAGTTTTTGAAAGAGAACATTTTTGCATGGTTTGGAGTACCCCCGAGCGATCATCAGTAACAATGGTACACATTTCTATAACTGTTCTTTTGAGGCTTTGATGAGAAAATATTCAATCACACACAAATTGTCAACTCCTTATCACCCCCAAACCAATGGGCAAGTAGAGGCCACAAACAGGCAGATCAAACAAATCTTAGAAAAAACAGTTAATCATAATAGAAAAGATTTGTCTGTAAAATTATGTGATGCCCTGTGGGCATATAGAACAGCTTTCAAGGCCAATTTGGGGATGTCACCATACAGACTAGTGTTTGGGAAAGCTTGCCACCTACCAGTGGAGTTGGGGCATCGAGCAATGTGGGTAATAAAACAGTTAAATTTTAACTCAGACTCGGCAGATAAGAACGGATTGCTCCAAATAAATGAGTTAAAAGAAATTCAAAATGATGCATACATAAACTCAAAAATTTACAAAGAGAAAACTAAGATTTTTCATGATAAATTAATTTTATGAAAAAATTTCTCTCTAGGACAGAAATTTTTATTGTACAATTCAAAATTGTATCTTTTTCCTGGAAAATTAAGATCAAGATGGACAGATCCATTTTTTGACAAACAAGTTTTTTTGCATGGGGCTGTCGAGATAGAAAATCCTAAAAATGGTAACATTTTTAAAATAAATGGTCAACGTTTGAAACCATTTTTAGAATTTTCTACACTCGGAGAGGAGGAGGTGTTGGTTCTCTATGAACCATATTATTTGTATATATATATATATATATATATATA
>BQKN01060020.1:0-29690 GCA_022839385.1 Asparagus kiusianus
TCCTCTCTCTCAAACCCTAGCCCTAAAGTTGAGTTTTTGGGAGAGTTCGTGAGGAGAATGTCGAGGAAAAGTCGGGATTTTTTGGTGTTTGGCGATGGGGTAATATATTGTTGTTCATCTCAGAGGCTTGTAAACGTGCAAAAGCAAGATCACCTCTATCCAAACCTTACCCTAGTTTAAAAATAAAGTTCTTAAGTGATATTTACAATTAATCTTGTGTTTAGGGTTAATCTAACGTGTTAGAATCAAGTTTATGATGTTTAAACCTTAAATCAAGCTATTAACAGCATATCTCTTTTCTGTAATTTGATTAGCACATGATCATGATCACTATGGATTCTTTAACTTTTCAATCTATGGTTTTAATTTGGTTTTATGGAATAATTGTTGAGATAAACATGAAATTTGGATTAATTAAGTGTTAAACCCTAGATTCATGCATGTATGCGATATAAATTATTTATCTAAACCTCGGGTTAAGTTTCAGGAGCTTTTAAATTAAGTTTATTTATTAAAAAATTAAGTTTTTAAAGAAAATCAAGCAAAAACCCTAACCTGGAAAATCCTGTCGGTTCAGTCACTGATGTTGCCAACAGTTGACTGACGAGGAGGTCATCAGTCGACTGATAGCCATCATCAGTCAATTGACGGGCTATGTGTGCCTTACTATTGGTGAATGACCCTATCAGTCGACGGACGGGTTTATCGATCGACTGATCAGGTCGAATTTTGTGTGTTTGAACCTTTTTGCATACGGGTTCTTTGGCACGTGTTTTGTGCAAGTCGTGAGCCGATATTCACGTGTAGTTCGAGGAGTATGCGTACGGGGTTCGAGTGCGCATGATCACATCATTTGGGGTATCCAAATAGGTTACAATGGTTAGGAGTAACGACAATTATAGTATATACATTATAATTATGAACGGTTTGGTGGGGTTTAGTCGGGTCCCGCATTGAGACCACGGATGGACTATACTCTGAGTGCTTTAGTCGGGTTCTACAATAAGACTGCAGATGGACTATACTCCTTATTGGTCCACACGAATATGCACAGAGGTTGATATACCTATCTATTGGTCTGCACAAAGATGCGCAGAGGTTGACATACCTTATTATCGGTCCGCATGGTTATACGATGAGTTATTATACTTAGTTACTGGTCCACACAGGAGTGCGATGAATTGACATACTTAGTTATCGGTCCGCACGGAGTGCGATCAATATATATATCTAGTTATTGGTCCGCACAGGAGTGCGATGAATTGACATATTTATTTATCGGTCTGCACGAGGGTGCGATGAGTTGAAAAATTCTAGAGAAGGATGATATGATAAATAACCTAAGTGTAGGTGAATATTGACATCATTGATATGATCCATTGTGAAGGTATTTCACAACTTAGATACACGAGATAGTGTATCGTTATTTATTTTACCCACTAAAGGTAGTATGAGGAGTTGATACGATATTGTTAGAGATGTTTGATGTGGTATTTTCTATATTGTCTTCTTGAATTTATTTATTTCTTAGTTTTAGAGTTAATATTTAGCGATTCACAATTTGAGACATATGGTATATACATGAGGGTTTCCTTGTTTAGATTATTTCGCTCGACGTACCAGTCTCGTGTTGTGAGTTTCTAAGTATTAACCCCAGTTTAGTACATGGTAAATGAACTAGGAGACTATGCCCTTATAGGTAAAGCCTGCATCATACCTAGTAGCCCTTCCCCTGGGGGTGGATGGAGGTGATCTTGCTAGTGTCTAACGCTGTGGTTTTTACTTCTTTTCAAGCAGCGGAGCAGAGTTTTGGAGAGCCTAGGTTGACGGATTTTTAGCATAGTCACTGTCATATATGTTTAGTAGTTCTGCTCCACAGATGTTTAGTTTATATTTCTAGTTGATGTTTAGACTTGCATTACATTTTGAGAGCTGAGAGAGAGCTTATGTACCTTTCAATTGACTCTTGTAGTTGAGATTTTGGATCATTTATTTTAGATTGTTGGACATATTTTCTTTTATATCTGTTGAACCTGATTATTTGGAGATTTATCAAATATTTCTGTATTCTATTTCTTGTCTTCATCTCTTTTATATCTGATTGTACCTGTACTATCTTATTTGATTTCACTAGAGGGATATTTCTGTGATGGTAAAACATGTCATTACACAGGATAGGTGCATGGCAGGTTTGACATCATTGGTTTCACCTTGGACTGTAGCCTTGTGTGAACTCGGGGGCATCGTAGTTGGTATCAGAGTTCTAGTTTCAGCTGTTAGACCCTAGAGGGGGGTGATTAGGGTCATATGCTAATCTAATCTGATTTTATACAAATTAAAACTAATACAATATATTCTTACACGATAGATATACAAGAGTTATAAGCAAGAATAAGCAATATGAATAAAGAGATATATCCTAGCAAAGAGGTAATATATGCAAGGATATATAAATTAACACAAGGGTGAAATAAACATAAACAAGATAAGAGTGATAGTGTAAATAAACAATGCAAACACACAATATGATCACGGAGTTCGGACCTTCCGTCTTACGTCTCCGCTCCCCACTACCGGGGAGAAATCCACTATCACAACTGGGTTTTTTACGCTTACTCGAACAATGTTTACACCTCACACTACGGTTTTCTAGTTTACCAAAAACTCTACAATCAACACACTTACAATCCCACTCTACACACTCTCAAGTGTTGGAACTAGACGTGTCTCCCTCAAGTACTCGGATACAACCTCTCCCTAGGTTCATCAACCGACGCCACTCCTCTTGGGACGATCCCTGACTCTCGCCACACACTTCTCTCGGTGTACAAGTGTATTACAAAGTGAATCTCACAATTAAGCACGAATACAACAATAGTTGTTCTCTACAATAGATGAGAACTCAATTAAACTCGACTTAATATTACAATCTCTCACAACCATAATTATAATATATATGTAAATACGATAAGCTGAATGTGGGTGTGTGTAACAATGAGTGAAATCAAATCAAAACTAAACTCAAAATAAAACTAGCTTTAAAGAATGATAATCAAAATAAATATGCAAATGTAAAGCTAGATATGAGTTTAGAAATTATTCTCTTGAAAACAAGACGGAGAGATGGATTAAGATGAAGCTCAAACAATATAGATGGTCTTCTCCACTTGTAAAACAATCTTCATAAACCAAACAAACTTTAAACCCAACTAAAACCTTGTTAAAACTCTTAAAACCTTGTTAAAAACTCTTTAAAACCTTGTTAAACTTCTTTAAAACATTCCATTGGGTTACTGAGATAGAAGGGGTTTGGGCGTTTATATAGGAAGAGAAAACAACAGCAAAAATCCCAAAGAAAAAGACCAAAAAGCCAATAGAATTAAAAATCAGATTCTGTACGAAATAGCTGTTGGAGTAAACGGTAGTCGACCGTGAAAATCTCGCGGTCGACCGCGAGCCACTTTCAAAGCTGGGAATTTTTCAGAGACTTCGGCGGTCGACCGTGGTGGTCGACCATGAAAGTTTTTGTTTGACTCCGTAGGTAAAAACTCAGGTGCGGTCGACCGTGGCGGTCGATCGCAAACTGATACATGAACAGAACAGTTTGAAAGTTGGTTTACTGATTTTAAAACCATGTTTAAAAATATCAAATAAATTCTAAAAATTATAAAACTTTGGGAATGATTGTAGGCATGATAATAAACATGCTACAAAAACTGGTTTTCAAAAAGGACTTTCCAAATGAATAATATCATTATTTTGCAAAATAGTCCAAAACATGAAAATGTGAACACATGAGTTTTGATATTTTAGCTTAACCATGTTTTAAAACATTACAAAATGATTTTGTGGACTTAATAAAAGATGTATATGATTACTATTAAGTCTATAAACCAAGAAAATAATATTTTCACAAATACAATAGAAAATGAAACATATGAGTATATATATAAAAATATATTTGTTTCATATCTAAGTAGTTAAACCAAATCACAATAATAAATATGAAATATGTAATTTTATATTTATAAACATGAAAGCCAAAACTTGTGTTGTATATATATATGACTACATATATATACAAAGAAACCAATAAAATGTGTGTGTATATATTATATAGAGCTTAACGTACTTAACACACATAATATAACACCTAAACTAAATTACCCAAGCTTGATCTTGATCTTCATTGTAGCTCAACTTGATAAACTTACGGATGAAGCTTAAACTTGGATCTTTAACTTGAATTTGTTCGCAGGAAAAATCGTAGCTTACTTCATTGACTCCATTGCTATCTCAAATAATCGTTTATCGGTTACAAAGATCCGGTCTTTTTATAAGATCCGGTTACAATGAAAATCAAATAAAAGAAAAGAAAAATTATAACTTTTTCTCCTTGTTTGTTGAACAAATCATGAGCTCCTGTTTTGCGGTCGCTCGCTTGCATGGGTTGTTTGCCTGCGCCGGGGTTTATCCGTGGACCACCGCGCGATCTAGATCCGGTCGGATCTACGTAGTACGACGGGTATTATTTCACCAAGGAAATAATAGCCGGGGGGATTAATTCACCAAGGAAATAATCGCCCGATTCTCGGGATCAAAGACCAAGCTTTGATCCGGAGGATGACTGCGTAGATCTGAGATCCGGTCCCTCTCGAACTCTTACCTTATTTGGCGTTGACGATCGCCGAGCACCGGATCTGGAAGAGCAAGTCCTCAAAGTCCTAAAGCTTCAATCTTTTTTAGATCTGAGCCTTGAATCCAGCAGAGCTTCGCCTCTCCAAAATTTCCCACCTTTGACAAATGAGCCAAGCCCCTCTATTTATAGGCCCCCTTCACTGTGCCCGGGCACAGGTGGCTCGGCCTTAGCCGAGCCACCAAGAGGTGGCTTGGTTTCGGCCGAGCCTCTCTTGGTGTTGGTTTCGCCGTTTTTCATTTTTCGGTTCTGTGGTTGATTTGTTCAGACTTGATTCGTTGACCTGATTTGGCAGTAAATCCGGTTCCTGATTTGGCAGTAAATCCACTTTTGAATTTGTGTCCGAAACTGATCTTGATTCGATCTTGATTCGTTCGAGTCCGCTCTTGGTTGGATGACTCGTTGATTCCTCAACCCGTTAGCTTGATTCCGCACGCGAGTGGATTTATTCCGTTGTTTGCGTGTGGTTCGTTAGCCTTGTAGCCTCGTTAATCCGCTTCGTCGCGTATCGCTTGGCTTCGATGTTGTGGACTAACGATCGTGTTTGCGTACGTCGACCGATGGTTGGTTTGTCGAATTGACGTCGTCGAGCTGTGTTAAGGGACCTATAGGCAGTTTTATACGCCTACAGATACCCCCTCCAAAGTATTTCAGCCTCGTTATTTTATAGAAGAGTCTGGAATACTTTGGATATAATTGTCCCATCCTTCAATCAGTTACGACGGGATATTTGGAATGGCTTCTATTCCTGATTCCTTCAGTCCTCCAGGCTATTCGGTGCTTTGTCGAATGTCTGTAAGGGTTCCAGTGCTGTATTTATTGTCTGACTGTCTGTCGGAATTTTGAACTTGAAGTCGATTCTCGATTTCCTGACTTCTTAGCTCGAGTTTGCTGACCATCGATTGTCGGTGTTGAATCTTCATTTGCAACACATTGTCCGGCGTTTGAGCTTCCTTGTGACGCATTGTCCAGCGTCCAAGCTTCATTGCGACGCGTTGTCCGGCGTCCAAGCTTCATTGCGACGCGTTTGTCCGGCGTTCGACACAGTTTATACTCGTACGTCTGCTGGAGTATACACAGTTTTAGGCTCTTAAGGTATTGGAGCGTGGCAGATACTTGAGTCACGAGACCAATCTATAGAATTGATGCGTCAATGACTCGTATTTATAGAATTTTTGGCAAATTCTCAGCCATCAACGGGTTTGATGAGCCTTTACCAACTACCGTTTGAGTCGGGCTAGCATGCGGATTGTTTAAGTCCGTTCCGCATGTGACGTTAAGCTAAAAGAGTTAACCCTTTTAGTGCTACGATATTGAATACGTAGACTTCGTCTTTCTCCTGTGAAAAGACTAAACAGCAACGTGTATTAGACGTTGACTTAGGATTTTTGGCAAATCCTCAGCCTTCAACGTATTTGACGTGCTCTTACCGACTACCGTTTGAATCGGGCTTACATGCGGATTGTTTTAATCTGTTCCGCATGTGACGTTGCGCTAAAGGAATGAATTCCCTTGGACTCTTTGCTATGATGTTGAATACATCGGCTTTACCATTTGTTACGGGAATAGGCTACCCGACGACGCGTGTTAGGCGTTGACTTTAGGATTTTTGGCTAACCCCCAGCCTTCAACGGATTTGATTAGCCTTTACTGACTACCGTTTGAGTCGGGCTAGCATGCGGATTGTCTAAATCCGTTCCGCATGTAACGTTGTGCTAAGAGAGTGAATCCTCTGAGACTTTGTGCTACGACTTCGAATACGTAGACTTCGCCATAGTTATGGGAATAGGCTACCTAGCAACGTGTTTTAGACGTTGACTTATCCCTACTTAGGCTTCGGGATAAAGATCCCCAGAATCAGGTTCTGGTATCTTTTTCTATGGACAAAGACTAAACCGGCGACGCGTGTTAGGCATCGGCATATCCTTTCTTAGGATTCAGGATGAAATTCCCCATGCGTGTAAGGCATGGATTTTGGTGTTATTAATAACAACATGCCACAATGTTGAATATGTGGGCGAGTATTCTTTTTAACGGTTAAGAACTAACCGGCAGCGCGGGTTAGGCGCAGACTTATCCCTGCTTAGGTTTCAGGATAGAATACCTCAGAATCGAACTCTGGTGTCTTCTTCTACGGAGAAAGACTAAACCGGCAGCGCGTGTTAGGCGCAGACTTATCCCTGCTTAGGATTCGGGATAAACTTCCTAGGATGAATCCTAAATTTGATAAATTCTTGGAAAAGGTTGTTGTGGGAAAGGAAGAATTTTATATTCTATTTCCCGGTATTCTTTTAGGATGAAGGTGAACCCGAAATGGGAAAGGAAGAATTTTATATTCTATCTCCCAACACTGAAGAGGAAGAATTTTATATTCTATCTCCAGTTAGAAAGGAGACTCGAGGTGGGATCTCCACCCCCCAGAACCCGGAAAGGTGAAACTAAGAGTGAGATCTCCACTCCGAGAATCAAAAAGATTCGGATAACCCTAACTGTCGGAAGGTTTGGTTACCGAGCTAAATATGAATTTCTCATTTATCGAGAGTGAATTGTGGTTTTGGCCCTAACTGTAGGAAGGTTTGACCAAGCGGGAGTTTGAGTTGACCCTAACTATAGGAAGGTTTGATCACTCGATTTGAAACTGGACCTCTCGTTCATTGGAGGAATCGAGAGGGGATTTTGGTTTTGGCCCTAACTGTAGGAAGGTTTGACCAAGTGGGTGTGGGAGTATAAATCACAATGGGAGTGTTGACTTGTACAAATTACTCAGAAGGAATTCCTAGTGTTAAGTTATAAGGACTTAACACGAAGGGGTTTGACAATTCGTTAAGGATTGATATCAAAATTCCAAGTATTATATCCGAACTCTAACAATGGGAGTGTTGAGTGCACAGATATATCGAAAGTTTGAGTGGATTTAACCGAAATGAATTCTAGTGGACCCACTGTCAATTAATTTGATCAGTGAGGGATTTTATGGTGGAAGACTGTGAGTCGTTAAACACCAACGGGAGTTTTGTGAGGGAAGATTGATCCAACGAAGTGATCGAATCTCATCTCAGCAAAAGAGTGTTCGGAAATCACAGTGGGGTTTAGTGTTTATCATTTTTTTTGTAATGATCGGGTATCCCTAAGAAAAGTACATGTAACATTCATTCGGGAACTTCCCGTTACATGAATTATCCACCCCCAGCTTTTCTTGCGAAACTGGGTTTATCATTGTATCGGCTGCATGATCGGGTTATCCTTAAGAATACCACGCATGGCACTCTCTAGGAACTTCCCGTGGAAGGAAGGAAATAGTTTAGACTCATATACCTATTGGAGTATCAGGGAGCAGTTTAACCTCTTATACCGGCCGGAGGATTGAGAAGCAGTTTATACTCATATACTCTTCGGAGTGTTACCGTTCTCAACTGGCTTACTCTAGCGTTATGACGCCGGCTTCAACCAAGGTCTGGATGCTATTCTTTAAAGTAAAGCAGGCCTTGGTAGGATGAAGGATCCTCCTGTGGTACGCGCAGTACTTCGGATCCGCAGTATCGTCAGCTTCCTCCTGATTCGTGATCGATGGCAGCTTGATCTTGTTATTTTCAAGGAGGGATTTGAAGATGGCTGGAACATCTTCGTCCTTGAAGGAGTACTCTTTTTGGGGCCTCTGATCCGAAGTCTTTTGCTGTCTCCGGGACTGCTGTTGCGACGTTTGATTAGCATCGACAGCCGCTGCAGGTGTTTTGCCCTTACCACGGGAGGCGAAGTTCGAGTTCGGATGATTAGTCGTCGATTGACTCCTCTCGGCCTTCTTCCTTCGGAGGAAGTGTTCGGCTTGTTCACCGCGCACCTTTAAGTCTTTCCAGGAGTTGGACGGTGCTGTCCCCATTGCTTCCAACACGTCTAATACGAGGTTGTTGTGGCAAGTCTGGAGAATGAATTCCTCAGTGATCGGGTCCCGGTAGTTCATCGCCTTGTTCCGGAACCTTTTGACGAAGGTATCAACCAATTCCCCATCTTTCTGTTTTTCATCGAGCAACAACCCGATGGATATCTCGGTGTCGTCATCGAAGAAGTTGGTGAGGAAGCTAGTCTCCATGTCGTCCCAGCTATTCACGCTACCTGGCTTGAGGCGGCGATACCAATCGAAGGCGGCTCCGTGAAGAGGGCCAACGAAGGACCGTACCATCAGAGGTTCATTGCCAGAGATAACCCCCAAGTGTGATTTGAAGTAAATCACATGTTGAGTGGGTGAACCCTTCCCATCAAACGGCGTGAAGTTGATTAGGTTGAACTTCACCGGATACGGGATTGATTCCCATTCTCTTGGGTATGGATAAGGAATGCTCGTTTTCTTCACCTCTTGAGCAGAAATCAACGTATTGATCTTGCTCTCGAGGTTTTTGATCTTTAGACTTTCACCCGTGTTTTCATTAGCACGATTCTGAGGTGGAAGCGTGGCATTATGACTAGCATCCTCATTACCACCCCCTGCATTGACGGGAGGATTATTGGCATTGCAAGCTTCATCCGTATCTGTGTGCTCATCTTCCTGAATAACCTGGTTACGGCGGCTTGGTTCGCCTTGCTGGTTCGTCAGTGCCTGGATTTGTTGCTCATGCATTTCTCTCATATTCTGCATGGCCATCTGCATTTCGAACCTGAAGCTCTCCTGTTGTTTGGCCATGGCTTCTTCGAGCATCTTGGCCACTTGTTCCACACTTATCATAAGTGCCTCGCGGGGTTGTCCCTCGCTAGATACTGTCTTATCTGATGCGACCGCAGAGCCGGCATCCGATTCTTCATCTTCTGACGGTAATCTTGTCTGAATCCTTCCATAAGTTGCTCGTATGATGGCTCCAGACTGCAGACGCGTTACACGCCGGGGTGCTTCCGGAATCGACTCGGGATTATCCCGTGTCGATGTCCCTTTGCTGGTCATATTAGTGGTGACCCTCGGAAATTCTCCATCTTCGACTACCGTTCTTCTTCGTCGGAAACGCCTAGGTCTTGGTTTTGGCGCTTCGGTACTGAGCCTTTCGAAAACCGAAGTTCTTTCGGGGACTGTCTTAATGCAGTTACACTCAGACAATACCGCCCGGATAAGTTTGGAACAGAGGCATTGAGTTTCTAGCCTTCGAGGACTTCTCTTTCTGGCTTTGCTCGTACCCCCAACACGATAGTACAACTCGTCAGTTTGAAGGTCGGAGTAACCTATCGTGTGTTAGCACGATTTCTCAGGTATAACGTCATCGTCATCAGACGATAATGTTTCCTTCTGAGGGCGAACTGCCTTCTTCGGGCTTTCGAGAGTCATACGTCTCGAAACATGCCTTTGTGGGCGTGAATCCTCAGCGGGCTCCTGGACTTCAATGCGCAGAGTAGTGCGCTTGGTTGCCCTGATCTCTTTGTCATGTTAAGGGTTGCGGCGACCCCCAGCATGTTGAATCGTTCGGGGCTTCTTCATTGGACCCAAGCGTTCTTGAACTGGAGCTTTTCCTCGCTCCTCGGGAAGTGGACCGAGGCGCTCCAAAACCGACCTCCTTTTCTGAGACGGTCCTGCTGGATCTCCCGGTGATTTAGATTGGTTGGCCGGAGGCGGAACCTTTGTCGAAAGCTGCAGCGGTTGCTTCTTAGCCTGAATCGCCGTTTCAGACTTAGGCTTCCAAACTTTGTGAGTTGGTGGCGGTTTCTTGGCCACTTCTTTCTGCAACTTTCTACGGGCTTCTTCGACTTGAGCCCGTGCCTGCGCTGATAGTGCGCGGCGCTTACGAATGCGCTCCTCTAGCGTCGAACGATTCTGTTTGACACGGACCCATTCGTTCGTTGGCGGCTTGGAAAAGCTACCATTCATCAGCTGCTGAGGCTGTTTGCTTCTTCCGTTCTTCAGATCCGCCTTGTAGCGGACTCCGTCTACGGATTCCATCGCCTTCGCGTACTGTCGCGCCAAGCGCTAACGTTGCCTTTGACGGGTTCTCTTCGAGAGAGTCACCACGCCCTCTGCGGCAGAAGAGTTGGCCAGAGCAGATCTGACCTGGTTGGAAGTTGGAGGAATCTCACCCGATGCAACTTTGGCATCAAACGGGATGAGATCTTCGTTGGTGTTTTCTACGTCTTCATACCAACGAGTTTTTCTCCTTGAGGAGAACTTCTTGGACTTGCGGGGGGAGGTAGATCCGGACGAGGAAGACAGGTACTCCTCGTACTTCTGCTGGTCGAATTCATACTCGACCTCCTCCACGACCAGGATTAAGATCCGCGGCTACGACGCTCCGATCTCGGCAGCGAGATCGTCGGCTCCCACTGTGGTCGCCAGATTGTTCGCGGGAAAAATCGTAGCTTTCTTCATTGACTCCATTGCTATCTCAAATAATCCTTTATCGGTTACAAAGATCCGGTCTTTTTATAAGATCCGGTTACAATGAAAATCAAATAAAAGAAAAGAAAAATTACAACTTTTTCTCCTTGTTTGTCGAACAAATCACGAGCTCCTGTTTTGCGGTCGCTCGCTTGCGTGGGTTGTTTGCCTGCGCCGGGGTTTATCCGTGGACCACCGCGCGATCTAGATCCGATCGGATCTACGCAGTACGACGGGTATTATTTCACCAAGGAAATAATAGCCGGGGGGATTAATTCACCAAGGAAATAATCGCCCGATTCTCGGGATCAAAGACCAAGCTTTGATCCAGAGGATGACTGCGTAGATCTGAGATCCGGTCCCTCTCGAACTCTTACCTTATTTGGCGTTGACGATCGCCGAGCACCGGATCTGGAAGAGCAAGTCCTCAAAGTCCCAAAGCTTCAATCTTTTTTAGATCTGAGCCTTGAATCCAGCAGAGCTTCGCCTCTCCAAAATTTCCCACCTTTGACAAATGAGCCAAGCCCCTCTATTTATAGGCCCCCTTCACTGTGCCTGGGCACAGGTGGCCGAACCACCGAGCCACTCTTGGTGTTGGTTTCGCCGTTTTTCATTTTTCGGTTCTGTGGTTGATTTGTTCGGACTTGATTCGTTGACCTGATTTGGCAGTAAATCCGGTTCCTGATTTGGCAGTAAATCCACTTTTGAATTTGAGTCCGAAACTGATCTTGATTCGATCTTGATTCGTTCGAGTCCGCTCTTGGTTGGATGACTCGTTGATTCCTCAACCAGTTAGCTTGATTCCGCACGCGAGTGGATTTATTCCGTTGTTTGCGTGTGGTTCGTTAGCCTTGTAGCCTCGTTAATCCGCTTCGTCGCGTATCGCTTGGCTTCGGTGTTGTGGACTAACGATCGTGTTTGCATACGTCGCCCGATGGTTGGTTTGTCGAATTGACGTCGTCGAACTGTGTTAAAGGACCTATAGGCAGTTTTATACGCCTACAGAATTGTATGTATGGCTTCACTCCATAATTCCGCTAACCTCCATTGGATATGATCGTTAAAGCGCAATTCCATCCATCCTCCAACTCGTTGTTTACCTAGAATAAATACAAAAACACAAACACTAGACAAACAACATTAGAAGTAAATTATTTGTTAAACATCATCAAAACAAGAAGGCCAACAATCTCCCCCTTTTTGATGATGACAAACAATTTACAAAAAGGATATATGCATAAAAGGAAATGAATATATAAATTATAATTCACATGCATATAAACAAGAAAGAATATACTCACAATATTTCTCCCCCTTTGACAACATCAAAAAGGGGACAAAGGGATGAAGAGAGCGAAATCCCCCTATCAATATGCATGAGTGAGTATAACACATAGAAATATATAGGGCTTGCTCCCCCTATCAAAATACATTAATGAATATATACAATGAATGCTAAGGCATACATATGTGAGCAAGCAAGAAACATGCTAAACATAACTCACATACAAAAAGACAATGAGAACACATATAAATATGTCAAAATAAAAATAGTGTCTCATTAGCACACAAAAAAAATATAAAAGCCATATAAAAAATAGATTTATGAAAACAAAAGAAGAGGAACATGAGAATCATGCAAAAAGTTTTCAATTAAAAACGAATTAACCAAAAGAAATCATAAATCAAAGTTTATATTCAAAAACAATGTTTGATCAATAAATAGAACTTTCTTTGTAGAACTTGATCAAACCACATATAGAATGCATTATAAGGCACACATAGATGATCCATAAGCACAAACACATAAATATCATCATATAAGTGAAGTATAATGAATTCAAAGAATCAAATTAAAACAAGATTTTTGACAAAATACAAGAGAGGCAACAATTTATCAAGCTCTTAAGCTTGTAACAACCCATATAAGGACTTTTAGTACCCGGTAAACATGATTTGGAATAAACACCCAATAAACCCGGGGGGTTATATAAATACAAACCTCTCATCAAAATAGAAACTAATAATCATGAAAACAAAAGAATTTGATCAATAAAAAAATTGTTTTCATGTTCAAAAGTTTAAAGTATAATTTTTCAAAACTAAGAAAAGGAAAAAGAAAAACACTAAAATGCTTAGTTTTAAAATTTAAATTTGTTTTGGTACCCAAGAATTCTTGGTACCAAGAAATTTAGGGACATGACCCCTATCTTTTAAGCTCAAAGCCCTAGGGTTATGAACCCTCATGGGCACATGTGGTGCACTAACACGGTCAAAGTAATAATCACTCAAATGACTCTTTCGATTGCAATTTGTGCAATGAAAGAGATCCATTTATTTTTGTGGACCATTAGCTCGTGTACGGGAATCATTTGCAAATAAAGATTATCTTTTAAAATTATTTTGCAAATGAGAAACATTCTTAAACAATAGTCTATTTGGAACATATTGCAACTTAGAAGCTTTTTGCATATCATAACAAAAATTTGCAAGATGTCCAAACCTACCACAAACATCACATTTAAAAACATATGGTCTACTAGAAACATTTGGCAAATGATATTTATTTTTTAAATCAAAATAATATTCGACCAAATGACCAAAACGACCACAATGATCACACTTGAACACACTAGCATACTTATGATGAACTTTGTGAGAATGAGCATGTGAATGTGTTAGTGTGCAAGATGAAGAAGCTACATGAGATGCACAAGGAGCATTAGAATTCTTATGTTTGTGTGCATCATAGCAAAATTTAGCTAAATGGCCTTTACGACTGCAAATTGAGCATTTGTAAACTTTGCTATATAAGTGTGCACATGGTGTAGGTGATTTATAAGTTATAGCACTAGATTTAGCACATTTGTCCATAAGTTTTATATGATTATTAATGCATGTGTTAATAGTTGAATCTAAGCATGATATGCAATTTTTCACAAGATTCAATTTATTATTGGTCACAACATCATTGATAATAGAAGTAGAGCATGTGTGGTTATTCTTAAAAGAATCAAATTCATTTCTAATGCATTCTACTTCTAGCATGGCATCTTTATTAGGATGAGTTAAGCTAGAAATGGATGAAGTCAAATTTTTATTATCCAATTTTAACATATCATTATTTTCTTTAGGAGCAATATTTTCTTGAGAAATGATATCAAAATTAGAGGCTAGCTTCTCATGATCGGATTTTAAACTAACATGCTTGCTTTTGAGATCAATAAAATTATTTTGCAATTTAGTATAGGCATGCGATAATTTCTCATATGCACAAGCGAGTTCATCAATGGATAAATCATTATCAGAATCAGAATCGCTTACTATACAAGAATTATCCTCTTGTGGTCGTGTGCATGATGCTCCACATGAACTTGAAGAAGAATCCTCTAAAACTTGTTGGATTGCCTCCAAGTCCCCTTGATATGCTTCAATAAATTTCCAAAGTTTGTAAGCACTATCAAAATGAACAAATTTGATAGAAAATGATGAGTCAAAAGCATTAAGCAAAAGTTCTAACAAAAGCTTGTTCATTGTAAACATTTTATTATCATGATCACTCCACTTGGATTTCTCCAATGTGGGCACAATGCAAGCACAATCAATAACTTCCCAAAAGTAAATATTTCTAGATTCAACAAATATTTTAAATTTAGGGCACCATTGAGCATAAAGGAAATTTTTATATTTTGGAGCAATATTTGGATTATAGCCTAAACGAAATACATTTATATTCATGATATACATGTGAATATATGCAAGCAAGACAAATGTAATCATAACTAGATTAGCACAAATAAGATAATTTGGATCTTTAACTCAAGGCGATTAGTCCTTAAATCAAAGAGCACCAAGCTCTGATACCAATTGTTAGACCCTATGGGGGTGATTAGGGTCTTACGCTAATCTAATACGATTTTATGCCAATTAAAACTAATATAAATATATTCTTACAAGATAGATATACAAGAGTTATAAGTAAGAATAAGCAATATGAATAAAGAGATATATCCTAGCAAAGAGGTAATATATGCAAGGATATATAAACTAACACAAGGGTGAAATAAACATAAACAAGATAAGAGTGATAGTGTAAATAAACAATACAAATACACAATATGATCACGGAGTTCGGACCTTCCGTCCTACGTCTCCGCTTCCTACTACCGGAGAGAAATCCACTATCACAACCAGGTTTTCTACGCTTACCCGAACAACGTTTACACCTCATACTATGGTTTTATAGTTTACCGAAAACTCTACAATCAATACTCTTGCAATCCTATTCTACACCCTCTCAAGTGTTAGAACTAGATGTGTCTCCCTCAAGTGCTCGGATACAACCTCTCCCTAGGTTCGTCAATCGACGCCACTCCTCTTGGGATGATCCCCGACTCTCGCCACACACTTCTCTCGGTGTACAAGTGTATTACAAAGTGAATCTCACAATTAAACACGAATACAACAATAGTTGTTCTCTACAATAGATGAGAACTTAATCAAGCTCGACTCAATGTTACAATCTCTAACAATCCTAATTATAATATATATGTAAATACGATAAGCTCAATGTGGGTGTGTGTAACAATGAGTGAAATCAAATCAAAACTAAACTCAAAATAAAACTAGCTTTAAAGAATGATAAACAAAATAAATATGCAAATGTAAAGCTAGATATGAGTTTAGAAATTCTTCTCTGAAAAATAAGACGGACAGATAGATTAAGATAAAGCTCAAACAATGTAGATGGTTTTCTCCACTTGTAAAACAATCTTCATAAACCAAACAAACTTTAAACCCAACTAAAACCCTTGTTAAAACTCTTTTTAAACTTCTTTAAAACATTCCATTTGGTTACTGAGATAGAAGGGGTTTGGGGGTTTATATAGGAAGAGAAAACAACAGCAAAAACCCCAAAGAAAAAGACCAAAAAGCCAACAGAATCAAAAATCAGACTCTGTACAAAATAGCTGTTGGAGTAAACGGCGGTCGACCGTGAAAATCTCGCGGTCGACCGCGAGCCACTTTCGAAGCTGAGAATTTTCCAGAGACTTTGGCGGTCGACCGTGATGGTCGACCGTGGGAAAATTCGAGCTGACGGTCGACCGTGACGGTCGATCGTGAAAGTTTCTGTTTGACTCCGCAAGTAAAAACTCAGGTGCGGTCGACCGCAAACTAATACATGAACAGAACAGTTTGAAAGTTAATTTTTTGATTTTAAAACCCTATTTAAAAATATCAAATAAATTTCAAAAATTATGAAACTTTAGGAAATGATTGTAGGCATGATAATAAACATGTTACTAAAACTGGTTTTCAAAAAGGACTTACCAAATAAAAAATATCATTATTTTGTAAAATAGTCTAAAACATGAAAATGTGAACACATGAGTTTTGACATTTTAGCTTAACCATATTTTGAAACATTACAAAATGATTTTATAGACTTAATAAAAGATGTATATGATTATTGTTAAGTCTATAAACCAAGAAAATAATATTTTTACAAATACAATAGAACATGAAACATATGAGTATGTATATGAAAATATATTTGTTTCATATCTAAGTAGTTAAACCAAATCACAATAATAAATATGAAACATGTAATTTCATATTTGTAAACATAAAAGCCAAAACTTGTGTTGTGTATATATATGACTACATATATATATAAAGAAACCAATAAAATGTGTGTGTATATGATATTGAGCTTAACGTACTAAACACACATAATATAACACCTAAACTAAATTACTCAAGCTTGATCTTGATCTTCATTGTAGCTCAACTTGGTAAACTTGCAGATGAAGCTTGAACTTGGATCTTCAACTTGAATTGTATGGCTTCACTCTACAATTCCGTCAACCTCCATTGGATATGATCGTTGAAACGCAATTCCATCCATCCTCCAACTCGTTGTTTGCCTAGAATAAATACAAAAACACAAACACTAGACAAACAACATTAGAAGTACATTGTTTGTTAAACATCATCAAAACAAGAATGCCAACATTAGCATCCTTAGGATCATCCTGTGTCTAGTTGTGGAGCTATGATAGAGTTTCCTAGGATTCATGTATAGCGTCCGCTAGGAATTCCTAGAGTGAGTGAGGACGTAATACGTATACCTCAAAAATTATAATTTTTTTTATGACTACCTTACTTTGATTGAAAAGTATTTGCGTAAATACTTATCGTGATACGTTATGTCCTATATATATGTTTGCGACCTCATTTACTGTGTCAATTAAGCTCTCTTCTTGATATTATAAATATCGCGACGAGAACGTGGTTAAGATAAAACTCATACCCGGAGAACTGGCAAGCAGAGCCTGAGCTGCAACAGGCTACACAGCATCTGATCGATTTGGTAGCGCCAATTGTACAAGCAGAGACTAGCAACACTCGAGGAGCAAGTAACAAGCCATATTACATTTTTTAGAGTTTCACTACCAGTTGTATTAGTCGTACCTACTGAAGAGGCTATACCAATGATTTTACCATCACCATAACCAGCTATTGATAGAGCCACAGAGCAGGAGGCTTGGCTCTATAAGAATAAGAAAGACATAAAATATTAAGAGCACTATAGTTTTAGGGCACACCGGATTCATGTGTAGCCTATAAATGGAAGAAATATGTAAATATTTCTTAACATCAACTCAGTACTAAAGCAGATTAGATGTATTCAGTATAGAGGATATCACCAGAGGATAGCATCGGAGGATAGCATCGGAGGATGGCACCGACTTTAGATTTTCGTCGGAGCAGCGAATACCGCTTATTTGGGAGAATTTTGTTTGCTTCTTTGATAAGCAGTAGAACTAGTCCGATTAAAACAAGGAGATATGCATGTAGTTAATTATGGAATCATGACCAGCATGACAATAACAAGGGCAAGAGACCTATTCCGGAATCTAGAGAGCCCCAGCAGCGGGTTAAGGATTTTTATCACCAGCAACAAGGATAACATAAGAAGAGAGCACAACATGATTTGAGAATGCTGTAGCATTGCAGAATTCAGGGTACATGTTACAATTGTAACAAGATCGAACATAGAGCGAAGGATTATCACAGTACATCAGCAAGAGGCCAGCATGACAAAGGTCAGAGTCAACAGTCTTAAGGCCGTGGTTACGGCCAGCAGCAGAGGATTTGAGGCACCTCCAGCCGTCTTAAAGTTTGAGGGGCCAGTAGGCAAGATGTGACGCTCCTGGGTTCACACAAGGCTGCAGTCCAAGGTGAAACCAAGAATGTCAAACCTGCCATGCACCACACCGTGCAACAACATGTTTCACCATCACAGTTAACATCTATCTAGTAGAGTCAATAACAGGTGTAGGTACAAAAAGCAAGTAAAGATAATACACGAAGAACTGATGAAATAATAATGATCAAATAGATGTTTCATCATCCAACAAATGGAAAATACATAGTCAATGTCTGAATAAATAAACTGGGGAAATCAACGAGTCTCAAGTACAAATATCTGACAAGAAGAAAATAAGGCACACCGCCTTTACAACATTTAGAATAAGACTCTCAAAATACCTAACAAAAGTCTACTGTGGAACTCCAAAAGAAAGTATATCTAGGTAGTGGGTACCTATTCCGGATAGTGACCTTGTTCAACTCTCTATAATCTATGCATAATCTCATACTACCATCCTTCTTCTTCACAAAGAGGACCGGTGCGCCCCACGGAGAATGACTCCGGCAAATAAAACCCTGAGCTAACAACTCGTCCAACTGGGTCTGAAGCTCCCTCATCTCAGCTGGTGCCATGCGATAAGGTGCGCGGGATATCGGGGCTGTGCCTGGCTACAACTCAATACAGAACTCGACCTCTCTCACAGGAGGTAACCCATGTATGTCCTGAAAGACATCCTGATAATCTGAGACAACTCTAGTCTCCAATAACTCGGCTCCCGGATCCCGTCGCATCACCTCCTCGATGTACGCCAGAAGTGACTCCATAAATCGGTTGCCCTGAGAGGTCGCTACAATCATCTCGGACCCATCGGACGCTCGCAACTTGACTGTCTTCGTAAAACAGTCAATACTAATATGGTAGGAAGACAACCAATCCATACCAAGGATGACATCGAACTCGGACATATGCAACACTATCAAATCCACTATGAACTCCGACTCGTCTAGACTGACGGTACACCTCCTACAAACGCTCTCCAGAAGCGATACCTCACCTAAAGGGGTGGAAACAGATAGAGGGGTGTCTAGAGGCTGAGCTACGAGCTGGAGTCTAGTCATAAATGCATGCGAGATGAATGAATGCGAAGCTCCCGAATCGAAAAGAATACGGGCGGGAAGAGAGTTCACAAAGAACGTACCCTCCACTACAGCTCTGTTGGCGCCATGATCACGAGGAACCACTGCATATGCCCTGCCCGTGGCTGAAGACTGCTCTGCTGACGGTGCTGGAGAATATGGGATAATCTGTCCCTCAGTCCTCTGAGCTGCTGGCGCTGCCTCAAGCCTGTTCTGCTGGCCCTGACCTCTGCCCTGCTGGCGCTGCTGCTGCTGCTGGTTCGGACCTTTGCCCTGCTGGGCTCCTGCTGGTGCACTACGGCACTCCGATGCCTTATGCCCGACCTTGTGACAGTTAAAACAGGATCCCTAGAACTTGCGCTGCTGATGCGCTCTCTGATCCTGTTGGGGTCCCCTTTTATAAGGGCCCTGATGCTGCAGCTGCTGCTGTCCAGAAAAAGGTCTCTTGTTCTTGTTCTTATCCCCACTCTGTCCTGTCTTGGCCTTCCCTTCCTTGTCCTTCTGGAACATAGTGGTCTCGATCTCCTGAGAAGTGGCAGCCTCAGCTACCTCCCTGACTGAATAAAATCTCTTCGACACGAGGTACCGTCGGAGATTAGGGCGAAGCCCAGCTAAGAACATCTGAGCCTGACGCTCTCCCGTCTGCCACATGCCTGTGAAATGTAACAACTCCATGAACCGGCTCTCAAAATCAGCCACTGACATGTCCCCCTGAGTCAACCGGGACAACTCAAGCTCCTTCCCAGTCCGTGCTGCAGAAGAAATGTACTGTCCATTGAAGAAGTATATGAAGTCCTCCCACGTGAGGGTCAGCCTCTGCTCTGGAGTAAACTAGAGTCAGTACCACCTCCCGGCATCTCCCTTCAGGCTGTAGGATGCCAGTCTCTGCTTCTGGACTGAATCTACACCGAGTATATCGAGAATGTTGCTCACATCCTCCTTCCACTTATGGGCTGTAAGAGGGTCTGGTGACCCCTGGAACTCCGGTGCCCTCATCTTCTGGTACCTCTCCACCATATGGAGCCAAGTCTCCTGCTCTGTGGCTTTGTCTGGGACTGCTAAAGGAATAGCTGCAGGCGTGACCTCTGGGGGTCTCTCTGACAGGAACGGTAGGTATTCCTTGCTGCTGAGCTACCGGTGGTGGTGGTGGTGGTACTATATGTAGGCATCGAAAATTGCCGATAGGTCCCCGCAAGCAGCTCAGTGTTAACGAACGACGATTGAACGTCACTACCCGGTTCACAAGAGTTCAAATGATGTCGGTGAGCGCCTGAAGCGAACCAACGGACTACGTGAGCCGACAGGATCTCAGAATCACGGGGATACGGATTGACCGAAAACCCCACGATCACCGCAATCGGACTAACGCCCGTCGTGCCCCGTTCGCCCCGCTGATAATCCGACCAACGGGACCGACAGAGCTACTCGTCAGAAATCCAATGCACCCGAAATCACTCAAATCCAAGTTCGGGCGATCAATCGACAGCGAAACCAATTAAGATACACCGCGGAGCGTCTTGGATAACACGAAACACCCCCGGGGGTGTCTCAGAAAATCCGAGACACCCCAAGGGTGTCTCGGAAATCCCAAGACACCCAAGGGGTGTCTCGAAAATTCCGAGACACCCCAAGGGTGTCTCGGATTTTCCGAGACACCCAAGGGGGTGTCTCGGATTTTTGGACACCCCCCCTCTCCTTGTAGCTATAAATAGCCCCCCTTGGCCTCCTTTGTGAGGGGCTCCTGATTTTGCTCTTGGCTTGGCTCCTCTCTCTTGATTTTTTGGCCTTGAGCAAGATCTGAATTTTGAAGCGGCGAAGCCCTGCCGGAGCGAGGAGTGAGAGTTCTTCATCAGCCCTTCTTCACCTCTCTTTTCCTTAGTGTTGCCCATTAGCGGTGATACTAAGAAGAGCTAGTGTCTCGTTTTAGCCGAGACATACGCTTCCAAAACTTCTAGATCTCACGCGGATCAACGAAGTTCTGTTTCTATATCCCTTCGCGGATAGACGAAACTCTGCCGGATTCTTCCGGAAGGATCTGATTGACCGGTGGTCCATGGATATCAACATCCCCGTCACAGGCTAAAGACCCACGCAAGCGAGACCGCACCAAAACGGGATCTCGTGTTTATTTTCATTAAAGTTGTAATTTTTTGTTTCGTTGCACGAGTAGATCTTATAAAAAGATCGAATCTTTATTTGATATTTGTTGTAACGTCTGAAGTTGTAACAGATCTCAAAGCAATGAAAACAGCAACTTTTCCCGAAAACACTATATGAGTCGTCACCAACTCCTCAATAGCTGTCATCCGAGCGATAAGAGGGGCCATAAGGTCCACCAGATACTGAGGAGCCTGCTACGGCTCGGGTGGAGCCTGCTGGGGCTCGGACTGAGCTGGCTAATGGGACTCTGTCTGGCTAGCTCTCCTGGTACGAGGTCTACCACGTCCTGCCATCTCTCTCCTGCTGGTAAGAGAAATAAAATTTCATGAGTCAAAATAGACTTTTATAAATAGCGTATCACAATACAATTTTCACGACATATAATATTTGCACAATTACTTTAAACTTATTCAAAAATAGTTGTCATAATAAAAAAAATTTCTCAAATTTTTGAGATATACGCATATATCGTCCTCACTCATACTAGGAAATCCTTGCAGACTCTATACATGAATCCTAAGAAACTCTATCCTAGCTCCACGACTCGACACATGATGATCCTAAGGATACTGGAACTAGAGCTCTGATACCAACTGAGACGCCCCTGGGTTCACACAAGGCTGTGTCCAAGGTGAAACCAAGAATGTCAAACCTGCCATGCACCACACCGTGCAACAACATGTTTCACCATCACAGTTAACATCTATCTAATAGAGTCAATAATAGGTGTAGGTACAAAAGCAAGTAAAGATAATACACGAAGAACTGATGAAATAATAATGATCAAATAGATGTCTCATCATCCAACAAATGAAAAATACATAGTCAATGTCTAAATAAATAAACTGGGGAAATTAACGAGTCTCAAGTACAAATATCTGACAAGAAGAAAATAAGGCACACCGCCTTTACAACTTCTAGAATAAGACTCTCAAAATACCTAACAAAAGTCTACTGTGGAACTCCAAAAGAAAGTATATCTAAGTAGACAGCTGAAGCTAAAATGCCTCGCCGTCAACCTGCGACTCTCCGGGCTCCTGGCTCGTTACCTGAAAGGGGGGGGGGACAACGAGCGTCAAAGCGCTAGCGAGTAACATCACAACCAACCCCAAAGGAAAAGGGCTCGTTGTATATAAAAATACAGATAATATATAATAGATCTAAAATCATTGATCTTACGAAAGAGGGTTTTAGTATTTAGAAATTTACAACACGAGAATAGGTACGTCGAGCGAAATAATCCAAACAAGGAAACCCTCATGTATATACCTTATATCTCAAATTTGTAAACCCCTAAATACCAAACCCAAGGTTCTAGTACAGTAACAATAGTAGAAGAAATACAACAAACACCAGAGTATAATTACAGTGCTGTGACATAGCCAACATGAACATCATGTTATTACTTACATGAATATCATGTCAAAATCTATATAAGTATCATATCGTGAAATGCTGTATAATAGTCACATGCAGGGTTAAGAACTATGTCCGAAACAAGAACTAACTCTTGTAGCTTTCCAAACTCATGGAATAAGTGACAATTGTCCAACACGAGGACTGAGAGGGATTATAGTCCAACACGAGGACTGTGGAAATGATAAAAGATCGCTATGATAACATGTAGTGAAAACCACTTATAAATCTCACAACCCAATCAGTATACAAGTCTCAAATTTATACCCCAGGTCATCTATTATGCATGGACACATAGTGGGACTCATAACCCAGGTCAGATAATCCAGGCAAACTCTCAAACAAGGGTAAAATACTCAAAATACATAAAACTGGGAATTTGCAACAGAGAGTTCGGCGGTCGACCGCACCGGTCGACCGCACACTGATACGCACCTGGCGGTCGACCGCTGCGACCTCGCGGTCGACCGACAGGGCGTCGCGGTCGACCAATGTGGCTCTGCGGTCGACCGCAGCCCTAAAACGAGCCCAGCAGTCGACCGCATCGGTCGACCGCCAAGCGGACAGAAACCCAACCTGGGTTTTCTGTCAGCTGCTAAACCTGAAATCAAACTTGATATTTTACGATAACATGAGTTTTAATGATTTAGAAATCATACTGAAGATAAACAACTAATTCCCAAGCTTGAAATCTACATTTCCAAAATTCTAAATCCACGAGAAACAAACCAAAAACGTTTTAATAACTATAAAAATGATTTAACTCTTGTTTAGGCAAATCTCAGATCTAGATCTTCTTTAACAGAACATTCGTGAACTTTTGAAAATCAAAATCTCTGATTTTTGTTAACCATATTATAGAGAATTCATTTCTTATACAAAAATACCATTTTGGCTCATCAAAACTCATAAAAATCCAAGAGAAAACCATAGAAAAACAGGGGTGAGGGATTTGGCGAGATGATACTCGCCTTGGATGCTGACAAAAGCCCTGAAAGTGATCCTCCTTCGATCTATCCTGCGAAAATCCCCTGAAAATCCTCCGAACTCCTCAAATCGCCAGATCCAGCTAGGGTTTTTGAGAGAAGAGCGATGGGGGCTAGGGTTTTAGGTTTGAGATGGAGAGAGGCTCTCCTAGGTTGGAATAGCATGTATACCAATCCCCTAACCCGACCCAAAACCCGATAAGACCAAAACAAAAACCGCAAAAGAAAACAAACCTGGAAACTCTCTGACCGCTGTGCGGTCGACCGCCGCGGTCGCCCGCCTTGGTCGACCGCGTCGGTCGACCGCGCAGCTGTAAAATGCCTGCTGCTAGGCATTTTACATGCTGGTCATTATCACTCGATTTCTCTCACTTATAGATACCTGTTGGGTTCCCAAACACTGATAAATATATACATCTTATATATATATGGTTATTTATCACAAAAGAAAGATTTATTACTATTTAGTCACACAAATATCATTATAAAATTTCGGGGTTTTACACAAGATTCATTCCATCCAGGAGAATCCTGAGGGACAGACAGTCCCATATGTTCTACTGCCATCAGCGTAGCAATCGCCAGCTACTGGCAGGGTTTATGTAGTCGTACCGCGTGATCATGGTGAGAGCAGAGCTTTCTTAGTGATTTCCTTTCCAGCTCGGATCTTGTTGATTCAGAAGCTTCACATTCTTTTATCTATCATGATGTCATGATTAGACTTCAGCTTGTAGCGCAACCTTTAGGCATTCTATTATCAATTTCTACTCCTTTGGGAGAGGTGTCTCTCTTAGAGAGTATCTGTAGGAGATGTGTCATTAGTTTAGACGAGTCTGAGTCCGTGGTCATTTGATCATCCTACGAATGTCTGAGTTTGATGTTGTTCTTGGTATGGATTGGTTATCATCCTACCACGTTAGTATAGACTGTTTTACAAAGACAGTTGGCTTGTGAACATTCGATGAGTTTGAATAGATAGTAGTAACCTCATAGGGTAACCAGAAAGCAGAGTCATTTTTGGCACACGTCGAGGAGGTGATGATACGAGATCGGGGTATAGATTTAAGCGAGATCGGAGTCATCTCAGAGTATCAGGATATCTTTCAGGACATACCTAGATTACCTCTAGTGAGAGAGGTTAAGACCTGCATCGAGTTGCAGACGGGTACAATACCGATATCCCGAGCATCCTATCGTATGGTACCTACTGAAATGAGGGAGCTACAGACTTAGCTAGATGAGTTGTCAACTCAGGGTTTTATTTGCCGGAGTCATTTTTATGGGAGCACTAGTCCTCTTCATGGAGAAGAAGAATGGTAGCATGTAATTATAGATAAATTATCATGAGTTGAACAAGGTTACTTCCCGGATTAGGTATCCACTATCGAGGATTTATGAATTAATCGACCAGCTACGGGGAGCACAACATTTCTCAAAGATTGATCTTCGTTCTGGTTATTTTGAGTTTGTGAGTGCGGGAAATGGATATTCCCAAGACCACCTTTCTGACTCGATATGGGTCTTTCAAGTTTCTTGTCATGCCATTTGGACTGATCAATGCATCCACGATATTCATAGATTTGATGAACTCAGTTTTTCTGTCCATACTTAGACCAGTTCGTGATCATGTTTATCGACGTCATTCTCATCTACTCGCGATTAGAGGCCGAGCATGAGCAGTGTCTACGCTTGGCGTTGCAAACTTTGCAGGAGCACCAGCTATATGCTAAATTCAGCAAGTGCAAGTTTTGGTTATCTGAGGTTAGATTTTTACGACATGTTATCAGCTAGGAGGGCATTGCTATAGATCCAGCTAAGGTAGAAGCGGTACTTGATTGGGAGACGTCGAAAACTGTTACAGAGATTTGTAGATTTTAGGACTGGCTGACTATTACAGGAAGTTCATTCAGGACTTCTCAAAGATTGCTACCCCACTGACACGCCTTACAAAGAAGAATGTATAGTTTGTTTGGGGACCAGAGTACCAGAAGTTATTTAAGACCTTAAAGACTAAATTAACTACGGCACCGGTGTTGATCATCCCTAGCAGTGATAAGACTTTTGTTGTTTACAAGGACGCATTGTTATCGGGTCTAGGATGTGTTTTCATGCAGACCCAAAGAGTAGTAGCCTACATTTTGAGACAGTTGAGGACTTATGAGCAGAACTACCCCACACATGACTTGGAGCTACCAGCAGTGGTCTTCGCACTGAAGACGTGGAGACATTACCTCTATGGAGTACGGTTTGAGCTATTTACGGACCACCAGGGTCTGAAGTATCTCTTCTCCCAGAAAGAACTCAACTAGAGGCAACAGCGATCGGTCGAGTTCATTAAGAATTATGAGTTTGCACTACAGTATCATCCGGGGAAGACGAACATTGTAGCAGACGCGTTGAGCAGGAAGCGACGTTGCGGGCTTATAGCTTTGAGGTATTCATTACATCGAGATCTTTATACCCTCAGCCACTATGATTTCAGGCTAGAGATTGGGGGAGCAGTGCTTTCTTAGGAGCTTTATCAGTACAACCATCTTGGAGCGATAGAGTGGTTGGATCTCAGCTAGAGGACTCTTAGATTCAAACCTGTAAGGGGGAGATTTCCAAGGAATCCAAAGCTGATTGGACTATTGGAGCAGATGGAGGCCTTCGGATGAAGGGTCGATTAGTTATACCGAACAATCCACAACTGAAGAGATATCTATTTGATGAGGTACATCGTAGCAGGTATACAGTGCATCCAGGCACAACAAAAATATATAAAGACCTGAAGAGGCATTTCTAGTGGAGTGGCATGCGTTGAGAGATTGCAGAGTATATGGCTAAATATTTTACCTACCAACAAGTTAAGGAAGAACATCAGAGACCTACAGGGACCCTACAACCTTTACCCATTCCCGAGTGGAAGTGAGCAGATATTTCTATGGATTTTATTATAGGGTTGCCTAAAACGAAGAAAGGAAATGATTCTATTTGGGTAATAGTAGACCGGTTAACAAAGTTGACGCATTTCTTACTTGTGAGGACGACTTATATGGCGGATACATATGCGAGGATTTTCATCCGAGAGATCGTTCGACTGCATGGAGTCCCGGAGACGATCGTATCAGATCGAGGCTCAGTCTTCACATCCCATTTCTGGAGGAGTTTTCAGGATGCTTTTGGTAGCCAGTTGTCATTTAGTAGTATTTTCCACCCCCAGACCGATGGTCAGACAGAAAGGGTGAATCAGGTGTTAGAGGATATGTTGCGAGCATGTGTGATAGATTTTCAGGGTAGGTGGGAGGATCACATCCTATTGATTGAATTTGCATATAATAATAGTTATCAAGCTACTATCGGAATGGCACCGTATGAAGCATTATACGGGAGGCCTTACAGATAGCCTATATGTTGGGCATAGTCAGAGGATAGCCTATTGCTTGGGCTGGAGCTAATTAGGCAGACCACAGAGAAGGTGGTATTAATTAGAGAGCGCATTCTTGTCGCGCAAAGTCGGTAAAAGAGTTATGCAGATCAGCGGAAACGACCACTAGAGTTCCAAGTCGGAGACTTAATTATGTTAAAAGTATCACCAATGAAGGGCGTTCAGCGATTTGGTAGACGGAGAAAGCTTGTCCCGAGATATGTTGGTCCCTTCAGGATTATTAAACATATTGGAGCTGTTTCTTATAGATTAGAGCTTCCAGCATCGATGTCGAGTGTATACGATATCTTTCATATTTTGATGCTCAAGAAGTATTTGCGTGATGAGGAGCAGCAGATGGTGATTGATGCACCAGATATTGAGATCCAGGATGATTTGACTATCATAGAGATTCCGGTATGCATTCTTTCTAGAGAAAATAAAAAGCTTAGAATTAAAGTCATTCAATTAGTGAAAGTTCAGTGGAGCCGGCATGGAGCCGAAAAGATTTCTTAGGAGCAAGAGGAAGATGTACGTCACGACTACCCACACCTGTTTGAGCAGGTAAGATGTTGATATTTATATGTGCTTATATGCATTGGTAGTTATGATTATATATGTTGTTTAGTCATATTTATACTTAACGCTAGAATGATGGTATTAACACTTGACTCCTAATCATTCGGAACACATGGTATATATATGGGGGGTTCCTTGTTTAGATTTTTCGTCCGACGTACTAGTTCCCTTTAATTAGGGGTTAAGTGGGAGTATTCACATTCTAGATTGTTAAGTGTAGATATCGCTATGTTTCATATCCGAAGATCAATGGTGCGAGATGCGTATGTGAGGGTTTCCTTGTCTGGATTATCCCCTCAACATGTTTTTTTGGTATTATTAATCTTTAGGATACGATTGCGGAATTTTGGGGATGGAATTCTTTTTAAGGGGGGAAGAAAATGTAAAACCTTAAAAATTTGAATATTATGTGAAAAATAAAAATAAATATGTTATATTGTTAAAATTAACATATTTTGATGTTTGAGTATGATATGAATTGATTTGAGATCAATCTAGTGTATAATTGTGAATATATGAGTGCAAATGCACAAAACATGCACGAAGCGAAATCTAGAAAAATTACCAGTTAAGAGTTTATATATTTTACACACCGATACAATTTTAATCTGGAATAACTCGAAAGATAAAAGTTGTAGATCTCTTCAACAAATTTCCAACAAATCTTATATCACCTCACTCCGAGGTCAGATGAGAAAGTTACAATTAAAATACCGAAGGTTAATTTATTAGTGAGACTAGGTTTCCTGTTCGAGTCAAACTGGTTTATTTCGGGTTTGTGTGTGTGTGTGTATATATATATATATATATATACATGTGTTTTTACAAAAATTATCATCTTTACATCAGAGTTTCAAACCATAGCAACCTTTCTTCCTCTCTCTCAAACCCTAGCCCTAAAGTTGAGTTTTTGGGAGAGTTTGTGAGGAGAACGTCGAGGAAAAGTCGGGATTTTCGGTGTTTGGCGACGGCATAATCTCTTGCTGTTCATCTTAGAGGCTTGTACACGTGCAAAGGCAAGATCACCTCTGTCTAAACCTTACCATAGTTTAAAAATAAAGTTTTAAGGTGATATTTGCAATTAATCTTGTGTTTAGGGTTAATCTAACGTGTTAGAATCAAGTTTATGATGTTTAAACCTTAATTAACTTTTGTCATAACAAAGTGTAGAAAGAAATTTAAGATACCAAAGCTACAAAATGTGTAAACTTAAGGGTATCAAAGTACCCGAAAAGAAAAACCTGAGGTATTAAAGTTGAAAAGGACGTAAAGTATCAAAGTGCAAATAACCCTTTTCTAAAGAAGGTGATGTTTTAGGCAATGAGGATCCAATCAGAACCATCCCAATAGGAGTAGAGTGTTTTATACATTTGATGGAATAGTTGCAATTCCCAATTTAACTCTCTAGCTGCCCGTGTGCGGCATAGATCACACTATTTCATGCGGTGTTCTAATAGAATCCTTACTTGTTTTACTGAGGGGTATTTTGGTTATTAAGGGACCAAGTTGCAAGACCCCTTGGCGATCAATTTCAAAGATGTAAGGGACTAATATGTAATTATTGACGATTTTACGGACTATATCTGAATAACCCTATAAAATAATAATGGAGTAATACAATAATTAATGAAAACTAGCTGGGGCTAATACGGAAAAGAAAAAACCATCCGTCACAGAACCATATGCTATGAGCAGTTCTTTTCGTTTCAAAGCGCGAGGCAGGTGCCACTTAAGTTCTAAACCAGGGCATTAATGCTCATCATTAACAGCAATAGTGCAGCTGCTAAGTTCCTCATTCGCCTATAATAA
>BQKN01060020.1:29790-86235 GCA_022839385.1 Asparagus kiusianus
ACCCCCACACAAAAAAAGGGGGAAAAAAGGAAAAGGGTTTGAAAAAGCATATCCCTGATCGTGCGTATGTGAACCGCCTCTGAGCAGTTGAGCGAGAATCTGCAGAGAGAGAGGGGGAGAGAGAGAGGGATTGCAGTCGATGGTGCGCGCCGTTGCTTCTCCTGCTCAAAACCCACAGCAGAGATTGTCTGTCGTCGAGATCAACGCTCTGAAATTCCGCATGGTTGCTGATCGCTTAAATATCTTGCTGAGTTCTGGAGTTTCATCGGCGGAGATCTTCAAGCTCTGCCTCTCTCTCGCCAGGTTCAAATGGGTTCTTTCCTCTCACTGTTTTCTTTACTCTTGTTCTAAATTTTATAGCTTTTTGATATTATTTTGGTTGGGTTTTTTTGTTGGTTTGATTTTTGATGCAAAACCGTTAATGGGTCAAACTTTCAGGCTTTTCCCTGTAGAGCGAAACATTCTTCCACTGATTACCAACACAACAAGGTTCTTCATGAAGTGGATGGTTGTTTGTGTTGGAATCATATTCCTCTCGATTAAGTTTCGCAATTTGTGTGTAAATTTAGAATGTTGTGAATGCAGGTTTTTAATTTTGTTTGATTTGCTATCTGCTACCATTTTTTTATTAATTGTAATTACCGATGGAGTTTTAGCAAGTTTCCTTAGGACAAATTTTGAAAACCACCTGATTTGTAATTTTATTCTCAAAAAACGACCCATTTCAAAATTATTTATAAAAACCGACCAAGTTTCAGTCTCAGCGCTGAAACCAGGTTGGTTTTTACAAAAAAAAGTTTCGAAACTTCACGGGATTTCAAGTCCCGTGAAGTTTAGCAACTATTTTGTTAAGCTGCTAAACTTCACGGGACTTCAAGTCCCGTGAAGTTTCAAAGTATACAACAACAGGTGCTCATCCGCTTTCTCTTGCTTTGCTACTCCAGTCCCCACAAATGCTACTCCAGTCCGCACAAAACTTGTCACCTGCTCTCTCTTCTCTCTCTCTAATGGCTTACGTGGAGCAAAGAGAGGTTTTGAAATTTTATTCTCAATCTCCGACGTGGTCTCTAATGGCTCATGTTTGAATTATTTGTGAAAACTTGCCACCCATCAAAGAGGTCGCCCTCGCCGTCGCCCTCCTCGTCTTCGGAACCCTAGCCATCGTCTTCAGATCTTTCATGGCAGTCAACAGAATCGTCAGCGACAGAGCTCACGGTACCAAAACCCTCTTCACTCCCAAAACACTAATAAAATTTCTTGATTGGTGCAATTTTGATGCGATTTTTGAAAAATTAGGGTCTCGTTTGCGATTCTGGGCTCGTTGCTGTTCTTGCCGAGGTTTATTATATGAGGATCGAGTATTACGCGTTCAAGGGTTACGAAGTTTTTTTTTAAAGTTTAAAAAACTTCACGTCGAGTATTACGTGTTCAAGAGTTACGAAGGTTTTTTTAAAGTTTAAAAAACTTAAGTCCTGTGAAATTTTTTTAAACTTTGAAACTTCACGGGACTTGAAGTCCCGTGAAGTTTAGCAGCTTAACAAAATAGCTGCTAAACTTCACGGGACGTGAAGTTTCGGAACTTTTTTTTGTAAAATCCGACCTGGTTTCAGCACTGAGGCTGAAACCAGGTCGGTTTTTACAAATAATTTTGAAAGGGGTCGTTTTTTGAGAATAAAATTGCAAATATGATGGTTTTGAAAATTTGTCCTGTTTTCTTAAAACCGGTCAAACGGTCTGGTCTATCGGGCGAGTCTGATTGAATGTACCATCAGTTAGAAGACGAGATTGATGTTTTGTTCGAAAAAGCCTCAAATCCAGAGGTTGAAAGTATAGGAGAAAACCTTTGGGCACTTTGGATTTGCCTTCGTTGTGTAGGTATGAGCCTAAAACTCATCTCTGTATATCTTATGAAGTAGGAGTTACGGAGAAGAGAAAGGTAAGTGGTAGTTCAAATTTGCTTCTTTCGTCTTTTCTTTGTTTTTTCTAAAATTTTGTTACACTGAAATTTTCAGTGTTGGTCTTTGTCTAGGTTTACAAACACACAACTTACATTGTGCTAAATTCAAATCAGTTATAATCGGGGTAAATCTGAAATTAGCGACCAGTGTCATTGCAATTTCATTTCTTCTTCATCTTTCCCTCCTTCCCCCTTCTCTCTCGCACTTCTCTTCAGCTTTGACTGTGACAAAGCTGTGGCTGTTGCCTGTTGTCTGTGGCTAAAGCAGCCGAGTTTTCGTGTCAAAAATGGGAGGCTAATGAGTAAATAACAACTTGGAAGATGAAGAAAAACTAAAAAAATTAAATAGACGTCATGTGTTTTGGAAGTGTTGAAGGTCATTATTGCACTGGAGGAAGCGGTGAGGTCTACAATTGACATAGAAGGGACAAGCAGTGGAAAGAGAGGAGGTTGGTCATCGACGAAGAGAGGAGATTGGGTTTAGCACATTTGACTTGAATCCGAAACCCAAATCTAATTGTGCTCCATACATGTAATATGCACACCCTAATCCCATATCCTCTTTCTGAAGTGGGCCTTGTTTTAATACGCCTGCACCCACTTAAGTAGCCAAATTTGAAAGTGAATCCTGACGCCATTTTCTAGTTGAGAAATGTAGATGGAATTGTACTTTCCAATATTTTTTCTGAAATTTAACTATAAAGAGGCACTAATTAGGTGTTTGCTAGCATCAAATTGTTATGGAAAAACATTGAATTGTTATAAATCATAGTACAATGATAACCACAAACACAAAATTAATGATTTGTCCTCTAGTTTGTGTCACTCACGTACACACATACAAGGAGCTAAAACCCAAATCATCAACATCCTAATCATAAGTGATTGCTTGGATGTGTGCCATATAGTTGTCCAAACAGACCAAAGTATGGTGTTACTATATCCGTATCCGCATATTAATTATGTGTATGGATGCAAATATGGATGTATCAGTAAGGAAAACTTGTATGTGTTTCTCCAAAAGGTAAAAATATGGATTAGATAAGAAAATACAAGGTTAAAGAAAGCGCAAGCGGTCTAGGCGTTGGACCTGACGCTTAGAGCTTGGGCGCATAGGCAGGTGCCTAGGCGATTTTTTATTTTTTATTTTTTAGTTAATAATTAATTATAATAATTGATAGTAAATATCAATATCAATGTTATGAAAAGCTTAGGCGCCAGATTGGTGCCTAGGCAGATTTCTTTCTTCGTTTAAGTGATAGTGGAGGAGGTTTTACTGAAGGTCGGAGGAGATAAAGGAGGTGTTCAAAGTTGGAGATTGGAGGAGTTTGGAAGAGGATGAGGGGTGTGGATGTTGCAACGAAGAAAATCATAATCAATGCCTATAGAGTACAGTCTACGTAAGCGACCATGCTCCCCTAGATGCTCCCAAAACCTAGATGTACAGTCTAGGTACCCCTATGAGCTAGGCACTAAGCGGACGGCCTAGGTGCCGCCTAGCTCTGGGCGTATGCATAAGCGGGCTAGGTGTAGGCTTTTTGGAACAGTAATAAAATGTATGAGATGCAAAAAAGGGAAAAACGTATGAGATGCAAAAAAAAAAGGAAAAATGTAAGGGAAAACTAATGAACTGGAAAATTTATGAGATGCAAAAAAGGGAAAAATGTAAGGGAAAACAAATGGGCTGGAAAAATATATGGTCATGTGATGCAAGAGATGTTTAAATAAAATAAAGTTATCAAATAAGATTCAATTATATGTTCGACATATTTGAATTTTAAAATAGATCTCTATTTCATTAAAATTTACCTCAAATCTATTACTATAATGACCAAAACAATTTCTATTACATAATCAATACAATTATTCACATATTCAAATATGGATCAGGATATTTCACTTACATATCCATATCCATATCTTGGCAGATACAGGTACTTAGTATGTGAGTTGTGTCCTACCGGTCGACATCCAAATCCTTTTGGTTCCCTAGCGACACGTTAGCAGAACACTGTCCCGCTATGTGGAGGGACATAACAGATATCTGCGTTTATGTGTGCATTAACATATACGCACAAATACTGCTCATTTCTTTTTATCTTCTATGCACACAACACAAGCCATTGTTAAGAGATGCTATGTGTAATAGTAAGTCTATTTAGTGCCTTCGCGGAATCATGTTTGTGCCTCAAGACATATAAAGATTCACAACGTCCATTTATAATTGTGACTGCCACCCCATCATAACCTACTCTTCCTTTTCTCCTCAGCACTACATCATCTATGACCTCCCTCTCTACTCTGTAAACTCGAAGCACCTCCTCAACTCCACCTACACATGCTTCCTTAGGCATCCACCTCTACCACCACTATGGACTCCCTTTAACTATTCTCCTTGTCCTTCACCTTGCTATTACTCTTCTTTCTAATTCAAGAGAAAAGGAGAATTTTTTGGGTGTTTCTGCTATATTCTTGATTTTTAGAAAGGATGTAAAAAGATGAACGCTAAAAAGATGCATTTGTAAGAATCTAAGATGCCCTATCTCATGGACAGCGTGTTTGAGTTGAATGTTTTATGTTGAAAATTTCAAATTTGTTCTAAAATGGATTATATATGTATGTATATGTATGTATGCATGCATGTAGGTATTTTATATACATATGTTTGTACTTATGTACATACATATGCATGCATAATATATGCTTGCTTACTAGATTAGGAGGAAGAGAACATGGTGGTGGCTTCTCCACTGCAACTGTAGAATCTCCCATAGAAGCGCGAATGGGAGGAGGTAGAAGAGGGAATGGGAGGAGATAGAAGAGTAAGATGGGAGAAAATGGGGAAATTGTTCTGTGATGAGGTAGTACTTGCGATTGTAAATGAGGCCTCGAAAATTGAGTGGGTTTGAGGCAAAGGACATGTGATTCTTTAAAGGTATTGCGTAGTTCTCCTATGTCATGTTGATCTAATGTAACTCTATTTTGAATAAAGAAGATATCAAACTTCTATCTCATTATCAATGATCACCATCAAGGAATTGGGTTGTCTTGAAATATGTATGTTATGCTATAACTTGGAGATTTGTGTATGATTTACATATATTATCTTAAAAAAAAAGAATCATGTGATATGACCCTCCAACTGCACCAAAACTTCAAAGTTGTGGTAAATGTTGATGGCTATAAATTTATATTCTATCATGCCCTCAACAGTTACTCACACAGCGATATCTTTTGTAAAATCCACTTAAAATTCCTGGATGATGGGAAATGAACCTGAGTTTCGTTGATACCATGTAATAGGACCCTTCCGCTACACCAAAATTGGTCTTTTCTTGTGCTTGCTATTCATCTTCTTTCCTTCACATTAAGGACCAATGTTTAGAATTTTTTGAATGGCATGATTTAAGTTCTTGGACTGAGTTATTGAAATTCTAATATTCAAGATTCCTAGCTCTAATTTGATGGTAGTAAAAGATGTTATTTCATGAGCGATAGTGTCATACTTGGTTGCTACGTACCAGAATTTGGTCAGTTATCGTAATATTCACATTAAATGCTTAGTATGGTTTTCTTTTACAATTGCAGAGGTATTGATTATGCACTTTCAAAGAATGATACTCCACAGACAGCTTTTCAATTACCACCACTTGTTAAACGGGTATGTTTTTTTTGTCCTTCAAAAATATCAACTTTATCTTAAAGTTAATGAGGCACTTGTTTGTATTTCTGAGCTATGTACACTGTCTTTAGTTTGTTTGCTTGCAAGTTCAGAGAACAAGGCAAGAGTCTGTTAAAAGTGTCACATAAAACCTCAGAAGTCAATTCAAAGAATTATAAATTGTGCACGATTTAAAGAACAGTAAAGCATAATTTTTCTTTCTTTCTCCTCCTCCTTAGGAAAGTTCATTGTGGCCTGGAATTGTTCGTTATATAGAAATATTTCTGATGATTTGCATCTCTTGATCACTAGTACTCCCGACATCTCAAAAGATAATATGTAAATGGTGTTTTTTTCCAGTTAGGTTCCTATTGGGAACTAAAATTGATCTATCAGAACAGTCTCTTATTAGAAGTTAATATCAATACCAGAGATGCAGTCTTGAGACGTGCAGATTTGTTATGTGTAATGTTGGATCTTTTAACTTATTCTGGTTACCCTTTCATTGACGAGAAATGTGGCAAATGGACAGAGTCTGAAAGTGTATTAGACTCTATCTGATTTTCATGCCACAATCTTTTTGATTTATTCAGATGTTTGCTTCATACAAAGAGTGAAATAGTACGTAGTAACAGCCAGAACTAAAAGATAATTACCTATATGGAGAGTCGACATAGATAGAGGAATGAAACATGGAAAATTGGATGTATGTAGTGATTATATGCACTCTTTTTTTCCTAAAAATTATATCGACTCTTTATGTCACTGTATAAAAAACATCTGTACTTGTTCTTTGACTTCTTACATCTAGTAACAACTGGATTTAATTACTTTATGCAGTCATTCTTGATGCCTTGCTCAAATTCAACCACCTTTGCAATTGAAGATATGGATGCTCCTATAATTTTATATCCATAAACTAGGTCTAATTATTATAGATATCGTAATGTGTAATTGTGATTAAACCTTGACTTTTCTGGTGAAAGGTGACATATAATTCTCAAAAGTGTTGGAAACTTGGAATAGTTAGTTAAGTTCATAATTTTAGTAGCTCTATTACTTTATCTCAGTTCTTCTGTTTTCTTTGATAGAGAATCTATTCTTCTAGTATTATAAGTTTACTGGGTCAATTAGTTTCGACCAATATAGACTGTAATGCTCTCAATTTTAAAGGCTTAAAGGACACATTGTTTCATAAACATTTTCAAAAAAAGAGACTTGACAAAAATCAATGCACGGTAAGTAGAAGGTACCATGTCTGATGATAATCTATAATAATAAATTATCTACCATGTCCACTACTTATAAAAGTAGATGAACATGGCAAGGAGTCGTGTACTATTCTCCTGAGAAACCATGATATGTATGATAATTCTATAGTAAATTTTGATTTTTCCGTCTTTCAAAGAACACATGTTCTTTTATGTGTTCATGCATGTCTATTTCCCTGCAAAAATTACCAACTAACTTCACTTTGCATAAATAATGTGTGTGACATAGAAGTCTGCAATGCATTATTTGTAAAACTTATTTCCAGTTCTCTCCATTATTATGTGCACAAAGGTTCAACATGAGTAGTATAAATAAGTATGTGCGCCTGCAGACTTGGAAAAGAGACAGCAATGTCCTCTTTAGGATTTGGAGAAAGACCATATTCAACACATAAAGTTCTCGTTGGGATAACTGATAACACGTTCATGTTTATTTCAATAAACCACAGTGTAAAGTAAGAAATAAAAAAGAAACGGTAATAGAGTAGTGTTGAAAAAGAGAAGACACCAATACCTAAACTGTGGGGTGTCACCTGCAGCCAAATGTTTGAGGATTATGTCTTTAGTAGCTTATGAATAACCATCATTTTTCTTTATTATATTAGTTTAGCTCTGCTTTTTTCCTTGCATATTCTCATGATTTCTTTATGTGTTATTTTCCTTTGCCTATAACAATTATGTTATTATCTTAAGGTGTACCAGCATAGAAATGATGCTACCCTTCAATCAGCTATTGCATTGCTCATGATTGCTGTCAAAGTAAGTATTCTCAGCTTTTTCTATTTTGTTATCTTCTTCGTCTCAATGGAGGCATAGGAAAATGTGTTGTAGGTCAAATTCATATCCAAGTGACTGTTGTTCTGGAAAATCCTCATTAGAAATTAATCAATTATGAAAATTAGCAGAATAAAATTATCTATCCCTAATTCTCACTTTAATTTCAGGTAGAGTGTACAGTGACCAAAATTGATTGGTGCATATAAAACTGCATGATCTCAAAGGTTGATGAAGTTAGAGATTAAGATTTCTGTCTTAATGGGAAAAAATGCGGAATTTCTTTTAAAACAGAAAGATAAACTTGATATTTTACTGTTATTATTCTATACGAACTAAGTTGCGTGAAAACGTGTAGGGGTACCAGTGGGGGTGTGGGTGTGGGTACGGGTATGGGACACGGCAAATTTGTGAAATATAGGATACGGGGCCATGGCTACATTTATATGTCAAGATTAATAATTTACATGAGATCATTATTATTTTTTGAATTATGTGCTTTTAATGTTATAAATTTAGAAAGCTCATTTTTTTAACTAGACACTCAAACCACTCTTTTAAATCATAGTTTTTAACTTGGATAGGATCTTAAACAACCGGATCCATGTCCAACGAGTTCCAAGAATTGGACATGAAATGTAGGATATATGTCCAAGAAGTGTACAAGAAGTATTTTAAATCAGAACATATATCATATAATTGAGTAAATGTCTGGGTAAATGTATGCATATATCCAAGGAGTGTCCATGAAATTTGGGTACAGGTAAGTGTCGGGTACGTGCCGGGTACGGGTACGTGCCGGGTACGGTATAGCTTCATGATGGAAGTACCCAGATAACATAGTATATGAAGAAGATACTGGGCTTAGGTATAAGTAGGCAGGATACTAGTAATAAGAACTCTAGAAAATAACCTAGTTACGAGTTTTCAACTTTTTGAACCTTTATTGCGAAAAGTTTCATACATATAAGCTTACCAATCTTTGTTCCTCAGTTTCTAAAGTTATTGAATCCTAAAGGATAAACTGATAGATCTGACAGTGTAGAGTATTTTTGTTTTCTGGTGGGGGTCCTAGGGGACTTAAACTTCTGATAGGTTAACAAATCCTAATAGAAGCAGAAGCTCTTGCTCCAGTCGTTTGTTGGAAGATGTATGGAATTCACATTTCCATTCAAGGCTTTCTTCTTGTTACTCGAGGTTTGAAGGCTTCCTCTCAATTTTATTTTCTATACTAGCAAAAATGCCCAGAAAACCCCTAGTAAGTAAGTGCAATTGTGTTATTTGAAGTAGCAAATAAGGGAATCATAAGAAATCAGTCTGTTGATGCTTTTGCATCATGAAAGGTGACCCTTATCATAGCATTTAAAATTTTAGAGAAGTTTCGGTATCCATGGTGGAGCCTAGGGCCTAGCTTGTCAGGATCCCTAAACACCCTCCCAGTGAACTCCTTAAAAAACTGTTCTTATTGGGCTCTTGAATAGAAGATGGATTTCTAGATTTTTAAGTATTTATGAAAAAGTATTTTTACTATTAAATGTAAACACAATCATTTTTATCGTCACTACCATGTAAGTATTTCTATCAAAACGGCGTTGGCTATCAAGCATGAACCAAAATTGAAATGTTTCAGATAGGAAGTTTGCTATTGTTTGTAACCAACTGTGGAACTGTTGTCAACTGGTGATATATCCAAATTCATGAATATAGGCATGGAGGAGCTTGCCACAAAGACTAAAAGACCGCTAGTGAATGTGTACACCTACCGTCTAAACATGCAATTTAAACTAATGCAACCAACGAGCAGTCCTCCATCTTTTTTAGTGAACCGAGTTTACCTATAGCAGAATCTAAGTCATAGTGTCTAACAGCACCATATTCCCTTACTTTGATTAATAATCTAAAATATTGAAGTGATGAAGAGTAAAAGCTACTTATATTAAACCTTTATGAACCTAATCTTGTCACTGGAGCATCCACTTGTTTAGCTTGTATAGATTTGGTCGAACTGGGTTGACATGTTGCATGGGAGTGACTGAAGAACGAGGCTCTTCTTTTCACCTTGTCTTGTTATTCTTTTTTGAATTATTCTATTAATATTTTTTCAAATGTATACATGGATAGCAAAGGCAGTTAAAAATACTTAATCCATAAAGAAATACAAGTATCATATGTGCTATTGTTTTATATGGATTTATTCTCCATCATTTTGACAAATCCATATCTACTTCTTTAGTAAAATTTAATTGTGTCTTGAGTATCGCTTGTAGGTGGGAAGATGAGTCAAACTCAAAGCATAGGCTCTAAGTTGCTGCATACACTAAAATGTGCACCAGGTTATAGCATAGAATGCTAGCCTGGATCACGGGTAAAGCTGTAGGTTGAGTAACTGAAGGTCTTCTATTTAAGACCTGGCCATGGCCTTTATTCGAAACAGGAATTTTTTAGAAGCAAGAAAATTTGAAGGGAAATGAATCTTAACGTAGAATGAGCATAAGTATGGTAGTGCTGAGGCCGAAATGGCTTTTAATATCTTCCAACTGGTTTTTATTGAAACTATGCCATTCATTGGCGGATTTACAATGGGGGCAGTGGAATGAATCGCCCCCATTGACCCCCGGGAATTTATAGAGTATGTAGGGAACATTTTACAATTTGGTCCATAACATTAGACCTCTTCATAAAGCCAAGGTTTTAAATGTCGGATATCGGATTCATGTCGGACAGCCAAAATTCATGTCGGATAGAGAAAATTAGGGATATGTCGGGGGACATATACTAAATATCGGATTACCATATCTGATAGATTTCTACTCAATTTTGGTCACCAAGATGGAATGCACTTGTCTTGTTATAACTTATCCTACTTGAGTTGAGTATTCATCATCAAGACACGAGTCGTTTTTCATTTCTTGAAGGGAAACATTAGAATATTATGACAATAAATAAATAAAATACACATTGTCAAACTAGAACTTTCGAGATGCCTTGCATAAAATTAACATAAAGTAAGTGTCTTGCATAAAATTGATATAAAGTGTTAGACTTCGAATTGATTTCAAGTTATGGTTCAAACTTATTGTTTACATCACACTTTTTATGTATTCTCAATTTTAATTTGTAGACACAAAGACGAACGAGAGGAGATCGCGACGGAAAAGAGAGCAATATCTTTTTCTTTACCCAAATCGGTATTATATGCTATCAGGTTACTATAGGAACAAAATGCTAAATAAAGAATTAATCAGATTACTTTTGAGTACTAAACGCAAATCCCAATACTTATCAACTCAAAAAAATAAAAAATAAAAAAATCGCCCAATTTTTGATTTTTCAAGACTGAAAATTAGCCGATATGTTCTCAATATCCCCCGACATGTCCGACATGGATCTCAAAACAACATCCGACTTGAAATGGCCATATTCGTGTTGCTCTAGCCTCTGATCCGACATGTCGGCATGTCGGCCAATATTTAAAACCATGCGTAAAGCCTCTCAAAATTTTTAATATAAAGGCTAAATATAAGAAAACCCCTCTTAACTTTGGACGATTATCAGATAACACCCAAAACTTTGAAAATATCAGAAAACCCAGTTTTAGTTAGGGATTATCCTAAAACTCCCTTTAACTTTCAGCTTTTATAAAAAATAACCTTTAACAACATTAATGCTAATTTTCACATTAGTGGATGCATTTATAATAGATGGATTTTTTTCTGGTGAAAACTGTGGTTGACACTGTAGAGGGTTTTATGATAAAAGTATTAAAGTTAATGAGGTTTTTTGATAACATCTAAACTTAAAGGGGGTTTCTGAATACTTTGAAAGTTATGGGAAGTTATTTATTAATTGTAAAAAGTTATTAGCCCAATATAGACATTGAAAAAGTCGAAACTTATCTGTATATCCGAAAGCATCACCCAAATTCTAAAAAACCTATCCATTTACTAATATTTATTTGCAAATTTGAAACTTTTTGCCACTCACTAAATTGCGAAGGACCAGCCTCAATATTACGATCCCTTCTGATTGCCTCTTGTGAGAACGCTTTACTTGCAGTTCGACACGTCTCCTATTGAACTGCTACCTCCTGCAAGCCCCCTACATGTCCAACTTCTACAAACCCGTCTCTTGCTAGACAACCGCTTGAATTGACTGTATTTGTCTATACAAAAATATTTATTTGGATTTGATGTTACTAATATTTGGATAAAAATATTATGTAATAGTTGCAGCTTGCAATCTTGCTCCCAGTGACCAAAATTTCTGGATCCGTCCCTAATGCCATTCATAATCGGTGTTTTTTATTTTCCTCTACAATTTTGTCTTATATTGTATGCATACCTTCTCTTGCTTTTTGATTCTCTTCTGTTGTCAAAAGAGCTCAGGAAGGTCTAAGCAATTCAAATATCACCAAGATGTATGTGAGCTAGGTAGGCATCAATTGGTCTTCCTATTATGCAGGGATTGAAACTGTTATTGCGGGAAAAGTGACTTGATCCCATTGTGGATCAATCCTTTCTAATATATAGATAGATAAATAGTTCAAGGTTACAAGTGTACCTGATGTGGGACTAAAAAAAACTTAATAAAGAAAATAGATAGTAAAAGTACTCTCCACTTTAATAGTCCCCCTCAAGTCGGTGCAAGGATATTAATCATGCCCAACTTGTTACAAAGTGCATCAAACAATGACCGTGACAAAGCTTTTGTAAGTATGTCCGCATTCTGATTAGTCGATTGAACATGTGGAGTAACAATCTTCTCAGGTAACGCTATATCACGGATAAAATGACAGTGCATTTCAATATGCTTTCTCCGCTCATGAAACATAGGATTGCATGCAATGTAGATAGCTGCTTGATTGTTATAGTGTCATGGGCTTCGAGAAAACAATTCCCATCTACTATGAGTGAACCCAAGTCATCTCGCAAGTGGCATGAGCCATAGCTCTGTACTCAGTTTCGACATTGGAAAGGGTAACAACTATTTGTTTTTTACTACGCCAAGTGACCAATTTACCTCCATTAAAAGTGCAATAACCACTAATTGAATGTGGATCAAGAGGATATTTGCCATGTCAGTATCAGAGTAGCCTATAATATCTAAATTGTTGGAAGTACGATAAAAGAGTCATTTCCCTGGTGCTCTTTTTAGGTGTCGTAGTACCCGCCAAGCTGAGACCAATGTAACTGATGTGGATTCTGCATATATCAACTGAGAACTCCTGCAGCATAAGTGGTATCGGGACGTGTACCCGTCAAATAGATAAACTTGCTAATTAATTTTCGGTAACTAGTAGGATTAGAGAGAGCTTCCCCCAAATTTTGATCAAATCTAATTTGAGAGTCTATAGGTGTACGAATTAGCTTGGAAAGAGCATGTTAGTATCCTCAAGAAGATCGAGAAGATACTTTCTTTGAGATAGAGCTAGCCCCTTAGAGGAACGAGCAACCTCTATTCCAAGAAAGTATCAGAGAACTCCCAGATCTTTCATATGAAAGTGACAACTAAGATATAACTTCAAATTTCAAATGCCTTGATGATCATCTCCTGATATAATGTTATTATCCACATATACAACAAGGATAATAATACCAGTGCTAGATTGCCGCACAAAAATAGAATGATCCGATGCAGTACGTTTCAAGCCATAGCTGCTAACCACCATACTAATTTATCAAATCATGCACGAGGAGATTGCTTCAAACCATAGATGGCATTTTAGGTGACAAACCGTATTAGGCTTCCCCTAAACCATAGACACCTCTTCTTGCAAATCACTGCACAAGAAGGCATTCTTGATATCTAGCTGAAAAAGTGGCCAGTTTTTCACAACTGCAATAGATAATAAAATCCGCACTGAATGCAAGCGAGCAACTGGAGAAAACGTCTCAAAGTAATCCACGCTAAAGGTTTGAGTATACGCTTTAGCAACTAGACGAGCCTTTAATCGCTTGACCTATCCGAAGAAATTTCGCTGCATACACCCATCGACAAACAACCACAATTTTTCTTAGTGATTGAGTAGTAAGTTCCCACATTACATTAGAATGCAAGACAACAATTTCTTCATCAATTGCACTTTTCTACCCTGTATCTAAAAGACCTTCACGAAAGGATTTAGGAATATACACATAGGATAATGATAAGGCAAAGACATCATAATGTTGTGATAAATGACATAGGAAAACAAAGTTTTCAATGGAATTTTTCTTGGTACAAGATCGTTTACCTTTTCGAAGGGCAATAGGAAGATCAAAGTCATCAGATTCTTCAGGAACAGGAGCAAGATCTTCAGGCAAAGTAGATTGGATAGTAAGTATAGTTGTAGGTTATAAACTTTTCTTTTTGCACCGTGATAAACTTATAGCGGTTTCATTGCCTGCGGCGGTGATGTCGCTGATTCCTAAAAAATAACATGTATAGGTAAGATGCATCTACAGGAGGAGACTCAGATGTGGAGGATGTAAAATAAGGAGTATCTTCAAAAAATATAACATCAGCACAAACTAAGTATTTCCTAGTTTCAGGATTTCAACATCGATAGCCTTTATGAGTTCTTGAGTATTCTAAGAAAACACATTTGCAGCATGAGGATCTAATTTATCACGTCCTTTATCAAGAATTTGAAGAAAGCGAAGACATAAAAAACTTTTAAGATTTTATTCTTGTGCATTATATAGCATAGATATAGGTGTTTGACCATTTAAAACAGTTGAAAGCACACGGTTAATCAGATAGCAAGCAGTTAACACGACATGACTCTAGAAATGTTTTGCTACATGCATATGAAGTAACAATATTCGTGCAATATCAAGAAGATGACGATTCTTACGCTCAGCAGCACCATTTTGCTATGGTGTGTGAGCACAAGATGTCTGATAAATAATACTATGTAAAAAACAATAATCTTGAAAAGCTTTTTGCATAAATTCAGCGGCATTATCAAAGCAAAATTTTTTCAAAGAACAACCAAATTATGTCTTAATCTTTTGATGAAAAACTTTAAAAACTGATAGAATCTCAAAATGATCTCTAATAAAAAATAACCATTCACGAGAATAGTCATCAATAAATGTTACAAAATAAGAAAAACTTGAAAAAGATTTAACACGAGTAGGACCCTAAATATTCGTATGAATAATATCAAAGATTGAATTACATCTGTTATTTTCCCTATAAACAAAGGTAGTCCTATGATGCTTTCCTAGTAGGTATGAAATGCATTCTAATTTAGAGACAGAATTAGTAGAAGGAATGATAGAATACAATTACCTACTAGATTCATGACCTAAACGATTATGCCACCGAAGAGCAGAAATATATGAAGCAATAGCTGTAATGTTACCAAATTGTCCATCAGTACCTTGAAGATAGTACATATCCCCCACCAATCATGTTCGTGTGAAGATCCTAAAACACACATAATGAAGGAGAAAATGTTATGGAGCAATTTAAAGATTTTGTCAAACAGCTAATAGATATAAGATTAAAATGAACATTTAGAATATAATTAACATTTGACAAAGTAAGTGAAGGAGTAGGTGTAACTATGTCGCTGCCAAAGACAATGCATGAGCGCCCATCAACAAATGAAATAGAAGGTGAAGAATGAGTCTGTTAAAACTGTGAAAATTTTATGGATTTATCGTAAGATGTGAAGATGCGTCATAATCAATAATCCACGAAGTGGAAGGTGCACTTACTAGACAAGTAATACATAGGTGGGCTAAAGTAGCAACTTCTAAAGTAGATGCCGCCTGCACCTTCTAAAGTAGAGAATTATATTCTGACCGACTCATGTAAACATGCTCATTAGCTGAAGATGGATGGATATCAGAAGATTCCTTCATAACTGAGGTAGATAAGCCGCCCTTATCACAAATATATGCCTTATGTGGAGATTGTGACCACCCTGGTTTGTCATGAAGCTCCTAACATGTTTCAACATAGTGATTTGTCCGTCTACAGTGAGTACAAAAGCGTGAATCATTTTCTCAGCCACGACTACGCCCATCACGACCACCACGATCAGTGTGCCCACCACATCCTTGGGGAATAAATCCATCATGACCACGAGAAGACTGTAGACATCTTGTAGACGAGAAAAGTGCAGAAGTCTCAACAATTGAGGGCTGTAGTGGGGCCTCCACAGCCTAAGAGAGACGAAAGAATGTTCCATGAAGAGAGGGTAATCCGTCTTCTAATGAGAAGTGTCTTCGTAGTGGTTTCAAAGTTGAATTCAAGCCAGATAGTAACTTGTAGACAAAGAGATCCTCTCGTTGTTTCTTCAAAGTCTGAATATATGTAGTCAGGGGATGATACTAGTTAAGGAGATTGTGCATCCCCTTTAGCTGACTATAATACTCCTCCAAATTCTTATCTCCCTATTGAATACTAAGGAGCTCTTCATATGCATCAAATACTCGTGAAGCATTCTGCTTCATAGAATAAGTGTCTCGGACAACTTCTTAGATCTCCTTAGCAATATCCAGAAAAATAAAGTGAATGGATATGTGTGGCTCCATACTCCCCCATACCAAGTCATAATAGTCGAGTTTTGGCATTCTCAGTCTTCCTTAATCTTCTCAATAGAGATTCTCTCGGCATTCTTGTCAATAGCAGTAGTAGAGGTAGCAATAGAAAGATCAGATTTAGAGAACATGATCGACTTCAACTTTCCCTTAGAAATCAGATAAACACAAACTGATTTCTCCCACATCAAATAGTTCTTTCCATTGAGTTTAGTTGTGGTGATCTGCAAGTGATCATTGCCCTCTTTGGTAGTAGCCATAAGTAGTAGTTTTTGGTTTAGAAAGAAAATGACAGATTATAATAGTAGTGTCAAAAGAAGCTTTGTTGTATGAAAGAAATTATTTTAACTCACGACAATCATGATGATTGACAATCATGATGATTGTTGAAGGGGATGAAGAGCAAAGGGTCTGGAAGGGTTCAAGCATCAACATAGCAGCGAGGGTCTAGGAGTATGTTGTTGATGGGGGCAGCGATGATTAGATTTGAACTATCATCGTGATCTGTGCGATGTCGTCAAGATTCTGTGATGTTGAAAGTGGTTAACTGTAGAGGAGATCAAGACGTGGATGCAGACCAAGCTGATTTCGTTGAAGTTCCAGATCAGGTAACGCTTGAATCGAGGTCGTATATAATGTTGAGGTCGAGACGAGTCCTGGGCAGTGATTTCAGGGAACATGGATTAGGTCAGGGGTTAGGGTTTTGGTTTTGGGAGAGGGGATTGATTAGTTTAGGGTTAGGGTTTCTGTTTTAGGAGAGGAGATGGATTAGGTCAGATTAGGGTTTTGGTTTTAGAAGAGGAGATGACTGTGATTTTTTTAAAAGGGTGAGATAAGGTTGGGTTGTTTGAGGCTGATGAAGAAGATGAAGATGAGTTAGGAAAAAGACGAAAGTGTAGGTAGATGATGGGTTGGGAACAGGACAAAAGAATAAGTGGATTAAGGCTATGAAGATGAGATAGTTGGCGGTGGAAATAGATGGAATTGGGGTTTAGAAAGAGGAATTTTAATAACATGCTCTGATACCATGTTATTGTGGGGAAAAGTGACTTGATCCCATTGTGGATCAGTCCTCCTTATTATATAGATAAATAAATAGTTCAAGATTACAAGTGTACCTGATGTGGGACTAAAAAACGCTTAATAAAGAAAATAGATAGCAAAAGTACTCTCTACTTTAATAGAAACATAGCTAACCTTGTGCAATAGTGAATATTCTGAATGATATTAATCCATTATGGAGAAATTATTAGTTGAACTTGTTTCGTTTAACTGTATTCACACCGTCCGCGATGATAATATTGTTTGTTTCCCTTAATGTGACAAAACGTAGCATCACTTAGGAAGATTTTAAAGCAAATTGGAACCTTTGGAAAGTCAGGCATTAGACTAGCTCATGCCTAAGTTAATGATTTGAGAAATCAGGCAAGAAAACGAAGTAATGGTGGCCTTCTGAATGCTAATGAATTATTGAACTATTATTGTTAGTGATGCGAAACAATGTGATGCAGGTATGAAGATTAATGACAACAATGCTTCGCCAAATCAGTGATCGATCTAGGCAGGAAGCTCAAGAATAAAATGTAGCTTTCGATGGGTTTTAAGCAAAAAATGCAATATACTAAGTTCAAATCTTTTGTAAATGATCCAGAAAATAAATGTAATGATTCGTTCTCTCAATACAGTTCAAAGTGTAATATTTGGATAAGTAAAAGTGCTTAGTAACAGATTCGCTCGCTCACTTAATCAAACTGAATACAACACAAATACGATTGATAATAATATTGATAGCAACATGCAAGCAATAGCAGTTCCGTAAATAATTGGGCGAAAGAAAGTTGAACCTTCATCGGGTTGAACTGGTTCGACGGGAGGCTCCTCAGGTGGTGGTTCGTACACGCCAAAAATGAGGGGAGGAAGTTCTCCGAGAGCGACGTAATTCGGGTGGAGCGGTGTATCTGGATGGAAACGCCGATGCCACGAACTGATTCCCAAACTACTCTCTACGCTGTCAACGATCTGATGAGTCACACGCTCCACGTACTCGGGCACGCTCTCGAACGACTGATAATCAAACCACGGGGAACACTGTAAATCAACGATGCCCGTCTCTGGATCAAGCACTAGTCCGTCGTCAGCGTCAGGATCAGCCATACACCATCAATTGCAAAATCAGAGATCAAATGGGTCGAATCTGGCTCGACTAATGCCAACAATTTCGGGTTGGGTCAAGTGGGTCTGGCTCTGGTCCACACTTGACTCAAATCAACTGGGTTGGGTGAATAAATAGGAGTTCTGATGTAAGTTACCCAAACCCAAACTTTCTTTCAATGGGATCTCGTTCTGAGGACGACACAAATGCGACGGAAGGGGAGCAGTGACGATTCCGGCGACTGAGGGCGGCGTTCGAGTTGGGATGGGCGGCGCTCGGGTCGGAGAGGGCGGCGATTGAGGCGGCGGTGCTGACGAGGCAAATCTGGACGAGGAGCGCTCGGTCGGATCGGTCGCGGTCAGCGATCGGGCGGGAGTCGGTTGCTGTTGAAGGCGGTCGTCAAGTCGGGTTGGCGTCAGATCCGAGGCGGCGACACTCGGATTGGTCGGCGGCGTTGGGTCTGGTCAGGAAGCGTGCGGCGCTCGGATCAGCGGTGGCGATGGGATTTTTGCTTCGGAGGGGGAGGTCGTCGGTCTGGTGGGCTGTGGCTGAGAAGAGGGCGACAAGGTTGGGGGGTTGGTGCGCTAGTGGAGGAAGAGAAGAATGGGTTTGATGTGGGAAATTGGTGTTTTGTGGGGAAGAAGAAGAAACAGTGGCGGCTGTGAAAACAAACAGAAAATTGAGTATTAACCTAGGTTTCACACCGTAATTAGGCTAACACAGAATTTTTATTTCATCTTCAATGATTCCTCATTCTGATTACAGGGTCTTTTAAATAAGCAATTACAGATTTTGGAATATCTCCTAAATCCCTCAAATCACTCCCATAACCAATTACATTCAATCAGCTCAATAACTACCAAATAAGAATTAAAATTCGAAATTTCGAAATTCAAAATTTAAAATTCAAACTAATTTATTACAACTGAATTCAAAACCATAATGCAGCAATATGGCGCCTCCTGCGCTGATAAACTTGGCGAAAATCTCGTGTATATGTCCGGATGTCCCCATCATTCTCCCCGGGTGGGAGAGAACTCGACCCTGTCGAGTGTAAATCAGAACGGCTGTCATACTGCTCAAGAAGATCTGGATCCAGCCTCTGCAAGTCATCCCTATCAAGCCAAATGTCATCTGACTCAGGTCGTCCTTTCCAACGTACCAAATACCTGCGGATACCACCATTGCTAGTAGAAACAATGTTATCATCAATAATAGTATCAATGTCATGTGCTGTATATGTGGGTGATATCTGGGGAAGTGGAGGTAAAGGGGAGCTCTCAGAAATAGGCTCAGGGATAGGCTCATCAACCAGTGGGTTGTCAGGGTTAAAATGTGGGCCTTTGTACTCTACTAAATCCTCAATATTAAAAATCGAACCAATATTAAAACCTTCTGGAAGGTCGAGAACATAAGCATTATCATTAATTTTCTTAAGAATTTTAAAAGGTCCTGCACTTCGCGCATGCAACTTTTTAACAGTTCCCGGAGAAAACCGTTCCGGACGTATCCGAACCATCACATAATCACCAACATTAAATTCTTTAAACTTTCTTCTTAGATCTGCTCGCATTTTATAGTTAGCATTGCTGTCATTGATCTTCTTACTGATGTCTTTATGCAAGTCATGAATGCGAGATGCAAATGCAGATGCTGACTCAGATACTCTATGATGTGCAGACACGGGGACAAGATCTATAGGCTGTCTAGGTTTGTAACCATACACGACTTCAGCTGGACTGACACCTGTAGACCTATTAACAGAGTTATTATAAGCAAATTCAGTAGTAGGCAGATGTTGATCCCAACTCCTAAGATTCTCACCAACTAGCGATCTCAATAGGTTACCTAAGCTCCGATTGACTACCTCAGTTTGACCGTCAGTCTGGGGATGAAAGGCTGTAGAGAATTGAAGTTTAGTTCCCATTTTGTGCCAAAGGGTCTTCCAGAAATAACTTGTAAATTTAACATCCCTATCTGACACGATTGTTTTCGGAAGTCCGTGCAGTTTAACAACTTCGTTGAAGTATAGCTTCGCCACATGAGAAGCGTCGGAAGTTTTGAAACATGGTATGAAGTGGGCCATTTTGGAGAAACGGTCTACAACAACAAAGACAGAATCATGTTTTCTAATCGTTTTCGGAACTCCTAACACGAAATTCATACTAACATCCTGCCATGGACAACTTGGCACAGGGAGAGGAGTGTATAAGTCAGTGTTCTGCTTACGTTGTTTCGCCAGCTGGCAGATGTGACATCGACCCACTAGTCTAACGTCTCGTTTAATACCTGGCCAATAGAAGCGACTTTCCACTGCCTCGACAGTCTTGTTATTTCCAAAATGTCCTGCAAGGCCTCCAGCGTGTAGTTCCCAAATTAAGAATTCTCTCAGGGAGGTGTCGGGAATACACAACTTGCGAAAATAGAAAAGATATCCATCCTTTAGGAGAAAGCCATCAATTTCACGGGTCACTCCATCATTCAGCAAAGTATAAACTTCGCTAAAATCAGGGCACGATTCATATTGGTCTTTGACTTTCTCAAAACCGATTACTTCCGCATTCAAAGTGGAGAGGAGGTGTATGCGGCGGCTGAGTGCATCGGCGGCCTTATTTTCTACTCCCGCTTTATGTTTGATCGTGTAGGTATAATCCTGGAGGAACTCAACCCAACGACCATGCCTAGCGTTCAATTTCTTTTGGGAGTGAATATATCGAAGAGCTTCGTGGTCAGAATATATGACGAATTCTTGCGGGAGCAGATAGTGACGCCAGTGTCGAAGAGATTGTATCATCGCATAGAACTCTTTATCATAGATGGAATAACGTTGCCTAGTGTCATTAAGCTTCTCACTAAAGTAAGCAACGGGATGTCCTTCTTGAGATAGGACTCCACCTATACCAATACCAGAGGCATCACACGCAATTTCGAAGACTTTAGAAAAATCGGGCAGGCGCATAACAGGAGCCTGCGATATTCTTTGTTTGATCTCTTCAAATGCCTTGGTAGCAGATTTTGACCACTCGAACTCACCTTTCTTCAAGCAATCGGTAATAGGGGCCATGATAGTACTGAAGCCCTTGATAAACCGACGATAAAAAGTAGCGAGTCCGTGAAAGCTTCGAACGTCTCTAATGTTCTTGGGTTCGGGCCATTCTTCGATAGCTCTAACCTTTTCAGGGTCAGCGGATACTCCTTCAGACGAGACCACGAATCCTAGAAAAATGACTTGCTGTGTAAGAAAAGTACATTTCTTAGGATTAGCGTAAAGTTGCTCTTTTCTTAACATGGCACAGATTTGACGCAGATGGTCCACATGCTGCTCACGAGAGTTACTGTAAATAAGGATATCGTCGAAGTACACCACCAAAAATTTTCCTGTGAAGGGGCGGAGTACTTGAGTCATCACTCTCATAAAAGTGCTCGGAGCGTTAGTCAACCCAAAGGGCATGACCATCCATTCGTACAATCCATCTTTTGTCTTGAAAGCGGTTTTCCATTCATCACCGGGACGGATGCGAATCTGATGGTAACCACTCTTTAGATCAATCTTAGAAAAGATAGTGGCTCCAGACATAAGATCAAGCATATCATCCAACCGTGGAATGGGGAAACGGTATTTCACCGTGATCTTGTTAATCGCACGGCTATCCACGCACATACGCCATGTTCCATCTTTCTTTGGCGTTAGTAATGCGGGGACCGCACAGGGGCTCATGCTTTCTTTGATAAAGCCTTTCTTTAACAGCTCATCAACTTGCCTCTTCAGCTCTGCGTGCTCATTGGGGTTCATTCTGTAGTGAGGCAAATTGGGAAGGGTTACTCCCGGGACTAGATCAATTGCGTGTTGAATATCACGCATCGGGGGTAATTGGTCCGGGAGGTCTTCAGGGAAGACGTCAGAAAATTCTTCCAACACAGTAGAGACTTCTGGGGGAACCACGTTAGAAATATTCTTCGGAGCTTCTCTAGCGGCGAGGGCGAAAATAGGAGCTCCGTTGGCCAGTTCACGATCAATTTCTTTGGCTCCAATCAGGTTAACACCTTGGGAAGATTTATTTGGGTCGGTCTTCTTGTCATTTCCTTTTGGTTGAACTGGAAGGATCTTGACCTTCTTCCCGTCGTGTTCGAACAATAGCATGTTGGATCGCCCAAAGATATGAACGTCATTATCAAATAACCAGGGCCTTCCAAGAATAACTTGACCCACATCCATTTTCAGAACATCGCACTAAATTTTGTCCTTATAAATGGCAAATTGAAGAGGGACTAAGCATCTCTCTTGGACATTGAGGGCGGTGTCGTTAATCCATGACACCTTGTATGGATTAGGATGGGGTACAACCTTGAGACCAAGCTTAGCGATCACAGCTGAGGAGACCGCGTTAATGCAACTTCCACTGTCCACGATCACTTTACAATTTTTATCACCAATCTTTGTGAACGTATGAAAAATAGAAGTTCGTCTCCAATCATCAACAGCCTTGGGTTGAGAGATGGCGCATCTGACAACTGATACGGAAGGAGTGTCAATTTGTCTAAGATAACTCAAGATAGTATCATCTGCATCATCCTCGAAATCATCGGTATCATCGTCAACTTGATGGACAAACTCATCACTGTCAGATTCAGGTTCATATTCGCATTGTCCATCGATGATAGCCACCTTGTGACGGGTCGGACAGTTCGCAGAAACATGCCCATACCCTTGGCATTTATAGCACTTGACGTGAGCGCCAATCTTAGAGAAATCTCTCTCTGGTTCCTTGCCTTTGGGGTCGACTTTAGACTGGGAAGAGCTGGGATTAGATCGACTCGGAGGATGACTAGAAGTAGTGGCACGGGAGGATTGGGAGGAATGATTTCTAAAATCCTGACTCCTCCTATAAGATTGATGGGATTTTGATTCATCTAGATCCTGAACTAACGCGTAAGCTTTTTCAAGGGTGTCTACTCCCCGAGCAAAGAGTTCGGTTTGCAGATCATTTCTCAACCCAGCTTTAAATTTTGACAAGACTTTCATTGGCGCCTCTTGTTCAATGGTGTTGCATCGAGTGAACAGTTCGTCAAATTGTGCAACGTAGTCTTTCGCAGATTTGGTTCCTTGAGTGAGGCGATGCCACTTATCTAGTAATCGATGATAAAATGATGGTGGAAGGTATTTCTGCTTAAGCTCGTTGGTCATTTCTCGCCAAGTGGTAATCGGCAACTCACCTCTAATGTGCCTCAACGTTTCGAGGTTGGTCCAATATTGACACGCAGGTCCGGTAAGTTTCATTGCGGCGAACTTGACCTTTCGGGGTTCCGTAAGGGCGTACCAATCAAAGTAACGATCCATGCTCTTCAGCCAATCCAAGAAAGCTTGTGGGTCGAGCTTGTCGTCAAAGGTCGGGGCGTTGACCTTAATACTCCTCAAATATTGCGCATCCGGATCAGGTACAGGTTGATACGGGGGCCGCTAAACGAAGTTTCCATAGCCTTGACCTTGCAGCGGTGGGGTGATATGTTGATAACCTTGATCTTGCGGCGGCGGGGTGGCAACACGTGTTTCCTCGATCCCAGTGATCCTTTCATTGGTAGCTCTACTCTCTTGGGCTAAGTTACCTACTGCTCCCGCTAGCTCAGCGATTTGTTTGAGAATTTTAGCGAACTCGGGATTTGTACTGCCTGACATGCTGGACTCACTAATTGGCTCACTGGACTCTCCTAATCGATAGTGTAGACCCGTGCGAGTGGGCATGCGCTAACAACTAGTTGATATGAATGGGTGCACAAAATGAGATGACTGATTTTTTTTTATTTTTATTTTTTAAATAATAAAGACTCACAAATTTTCTAACCTAGAACCAGGTGCTCTGATACCAAAAATGATGCGAAACAATGTGATGCAGGTATGAAGATTAACGACAACAATGCTTCGCCAAATCAGCGATCGATCTAGGCAGGAAGCTCAAGAATAAAGTGTAGCTTTCGATGAGTTTTAAGCAAAAATTGCAATGTACTAAGTTCAAATCTTTTGTAAATGATCCAGAAAATAAATGTAATGATTCGTTTTCTCAATACAGTTCAAAGTGTAATATTTGGATAAGTAAAAGTACTTAGTAACAGATTCGCTCGCTCACTTAATCAAACTGAATACAGCACAAATACGATCGATAATAATATTGATAGCAACATGCAAGCAATAGCAGTTCCGTAAATAATTGGGCGAAAGAAAGTTGAACCTTCGTCGGGTTGAACTGGTTCGACGGGAGGCTCCTCAGGTGGTGGTTCGTACACGCCAAAAATGAGGGGAGGAAGTTCTCCTCCGAGAGCGACGTAATTCGGGTGGAGCGGTGTATCTGGATGGAAACGCCGATGCCACGAACTGATTCCCAAACTACTCTCTACGCTGTCAACGATCTGATGAGTCACACGCTCCACGTACTCGGGCACGCTCTCGAACGACTGATAATCAAACCACGGGGAACACTGTAAATCAACGATGCCCGTCTCTGAATCAAGCACTAGTCCGTCGTCAGCGTCAGGATCAGCCATACACCATCAATTGCAAAATCAGAGATCAAATGGGTCGAATCTGGCTCGACTAATGCCAACAATTTCGGGTTGGGTCAAGTGGGTCTGGCTCTGGTCCACACTTGACTCAAATCAACTGGGTTGGGTGAATAAATAGGAGTTCTGATGTAAGTTACCCAAACCCAAACTTTCTTTCAATGGGATCTCGTTCTGAGGACGACACAAATGCGACGGAGGGGGAGCAGTGACGATTTCGGCGACTGAGGGCGACGTTCGAGTTGGGATGGGCGGCGCTCGGGTCGGAGAGGGCGGCGATTGAGGCGGCGGTGCTGACGAGGCAAATCTGGATGACGAGCGCTCGGTCGAATCGGTCGCGGTCAGCGATCGGGCGGGAGTCGGTTGCTGTTGAAGGCGGTCGTCAAGTCGGGGTGGCGTCAGGTCCGAGGCGGCGACACTCGGATTGGTCGGCGGCGTTGGGTCTGGTCGGGAAGCGTGCGGCGCTCGGATCAGCGGTGGCGATGGGATTTTTGCTTCGGAGGGGGAGGTCGTCGGTCTGGTGGGCTGTGGCTGAGAAGAGGGCGACAAGGTTGGGGGGTTGGTGCGCTGGTGGAGGAAGAGAAGAATGGGTTTGATGTGGGAAATGGGTGTTTTGTGGGGAAGAAGAAGAAACAGTGGCGGCTGTGAAAACAAACAGAAAGTTGAGTATTAACCTAGGTTTCACACCGTAATTAGGCTAACACAGAATTTTTATTTCATCTTCAATGATTCCTCATTCTGATTACAGGGTCTCTTAAATAAGCAATTACAGATTTTGGAATATCTCCTAAATCCCTCAAATCACTCCCATAACCAATTACATTCAATCAGCTCAATAACTACCAAATAAGAATTAAAATTCGAAATTTCGAAATTCAAAATTTAAAATTCAAACTAATTTATTACAACTGAATTCAAAACCATAATGCAGCAACATGGCGCCTCCTGCGCTGATAAACTCGGCGAAAATCTCGTGTATATGTCCGGATGTTCCCATCAGTTAGCCTATTGGGTTAGTCTTTGCACCCATTTAATTAATACTTTGGGTGGTGGTCATATTAATTGTTTTTATTGAAAGCAGCTGCTTATGGTTAGAGCCATTTTCTTTGCAATTGTGATGTCATATGCATTTCGCTGCTGTGAATTCCATGACATCCTCATACCTATTTCTTAGCTCTTTCCTACATTTTGCTTGCTGATGTTCTTGCAGTACTTGTTCGTGCTGTGAGGGGTATTTATATTTGTTTTCTTCTGAATAGAAAATCATTTATTTTTTAGGTTTCCCTCTTTTCCGTAGGTGTTACCTTTGCATTAAATAATTCTTTGTTGATCATATAAAACCTTTCCCTTATTTTTGTTTCTTCTGTTTTTTCTTGTGCATATACGTTTGTGTTAGATTCTAATGCCATTTCATTACCATTTCTTGTGTATTATTTTGTGTTAGATTCTGATACTATTTCATTACTCTTTCTATTGAAGAGTGCTTGTCAGAGTAGGTGGTTTCCTAGTGCAGATAGCGATGAACTACTAAAAATGGCAAATGAGGTCTTCACTTTACTTCCGGTTAAAGTCACTAGTTCTATCCTTATTTTGCACTGTTCTATTTGAATGAACAACTTTGTAATTACAGTTTTTGGGAAATAGTTACTTGGCAGCTTCTGTAGCGGAATCAAAATCACCACTGAAACGGACATTGCACGAAATACTATTTTGAAGATTATTCCTAGGTATAACTTGTATCTCATCTTAGTATTCTATTGTTTATTGTGTATTTTACACTTAGAACTTGTTGACTTCTGATTATCATATAGGAGTACGGATTATGAGCTGCCACCTCATTTAGCAAAATGACCTACAAAGAGATAGAAGAAGTGGTCAGTTCCACACTTTTGTGATGTGACCAACCAGATGGGCCTCACCAATAGTCTTTTATCTATTGATAGCTCATTTTGCTAACTGAGCTGCCACGATGTGCCCTTTTATTATTATTTTATTCATTAGAAGGTAATGATTATTTGTAATTTCGTCTTTGTGGGGCTATGATAGAATTATTTCGTTATTTTTTGTTAGTTAGAACTTCAGATATTTCCTAGTGAATCATCTACTTCTACCTGCTAGCTAGGTTATTTGGCCAGGTTGTGAATAATTCAAAATCAAAAACTTAAATCGAAAGCAAAATCAAAACCAAATCAAAAACGAAAACCAAAACCAAATCAAAACCAAAACCAAAACCATTAGGTTTGTTTATATTCTAGAGAACAAGTGAATGCAGGCCGCTTGAACATGAATAATGGGGTCAGCAAAGTCTACTGGATGCAAACAACCAAGAAGACAGATGATGATACAACTTCCTAAACTGGCTAGACAAACTCGTCAGATCCCTAAACTATATGCATGCCCTAGATAGTAAGTTATGCTCTAGGAATTAATCCGCAAATCTAAATCCTATGATTAAAAACATACAAGTTGCATACGGGAGTGCAACTAAATTAACAATTATGATTAAAACTACACATGGAGACAAAATTACTTCAAGATCCAACAACTAAATCAAGAGAGTAATGAGTGTTATACATGACGGAAAGAGTTATTGCTCTTTTTCAGACCTTACAAGCGTTAGATCGACGGTTTCCTTTAACGTACTGGCTGGAAATTCATATTGGCTCTCAAGAGATATCAACTTTCAATGTGAAAGGATGGTTTGGGGTAAATGGGTGTGATTTTTAACTGATTTTCTTGTTCCTGGTGTTTCAATGACTATCGGGCAGCTGTTTGGGACCATTTCAGGTTAAAAGATGGCTGTTGTGTGAAGGAATTTGGGCTGCTGTTTTCTTGAAGAGGAAGACTGTAAAATTAAATATGGGATCCTTGGGCACTTGCTTGATAAGTGCCAGTGACAAACGAGAAGGCTGCCTTTCTGTGGTTGATGGAAGCTAGAGGGTTGGCTCTTGGGATGGTGGTTGGATGAAGGTGAAGTGTGACTTGCTTGGGGTGTTGTGGGTTGTAGGAGAGGGGGTTTAGGTTTATTTGTATTGTTGTTTAGGGGAGTTTTGATTGGAGTTATGAAGATGGTTAAAGCTTTTATGATGGCGGTAGCGAACAAGGGAGATTGCCCAGGTGTGGAGGAGGGTTTTTGGCTTGAAGTTTTGGGTGTGAACAGAAAGGAGAAGAAAAAGGATCGGCTAGGATCAGGATTAGGCTGGCCTTATACCTATATGTGAAGTTCATGCATTCAACCATTGATTTTGATCACGAAATAATCAATCTCTATTTCTACAAGAAGAATACAAAAGGGCGAAAACCACACGTGCAATGCAAATTATTGGTGACTTCGTGGACTCAGATCAAAACAAATAGATAGACTAATCAGTTACCGATATAACATCGCTCAACCAAAACTTAATGACTCAACTAAGATAATCTAATCTCTATTTCTATAAGAAGAATACAAAAGGGTGTAAAGTCAACCACACGTGATATGCAAATTATTGCTAACTTAGAGGACTCAGATCAAAGTAAATCGATAGACTCATCAATTACCGATATAACATGTCTCAATGAAAACTTAATGACTCAACTAAGATAATCTAATCCTCTGTATCCAAGAATCTCTTGAATAAGTCTTATAGGCATGATCCCTGTTAACAAGAAATGGAAATGCTTTAGGTGAAGTGGCGACATGCATATGCCATGCTGATGTAGAACCCTATTTGCATGTCACTAGGAACCGTTAGATGCTTCACCTTGATTTGTTTTATTCTTTTGGGGTGGGGAGTTGGCAGGGCGGTTGAGTCACTTGACATATCGAAGTTCTTTGTCTCAGTTAAAGTGAACTAGTTTTCAGGTTTCTCCACTTTCATCCAAACTGTTGCGTTGGCGAACAGAAAGATTTGACATGGTTCAAGTATTAAACTTTCCTTTTAAAGTTTACATATATAATATGATCATTTTAAAAAAAGTAAAATAAAAAGCGGACTTCAATCTCTTTACAGTGAGATCATAAAAGTTATAATGGAAGCTGTCTTCCATTTCACATGTTTGGCATTTCCCTTCTCATTATTTCTTCTCTCTACTTGGCTCCTGATGCTCTACAGAAATATTCATTGGTTGCATTTTAGATTATGATTCCGATGTTTTTATCCTTAAGTTAAAAAAAAATCTTGGATAAATAAGATTGAAGCGGTGCCTATAATATAGATTTTTTGACATTATGCATCGTTTGTCATTACTATGAGCATCATCCTCTCGTTGCACCCAGCACTACTGTTTTATAAGCTCGAAACTGGGTTACTTATATCTAATTAGAAATTGAGCTTCAAGTAGTTTCCTTGTTCACATGTAGAGTTCCTTAGGTTACTGCTGTTAGATTTTCTAAAGAGGGTAAACCTTTGAGATCTTCAGTTTGTTGTTAGAATGGAAGGAGCATATTCTCTGATACTTTGCTATTTGATGGTAAATACTTGTTCTATTCTTCTCCATCTTGACGTTTGTTTGGTTTTTTTGTCATTCCATCTCCATAGAGGAACTTTGTTTTTCCTGATTGTCTTTAAGCATCAATATCGGTTAAATTGCTACTTCACATGGTTCTATAGTTTGAGGTGGTGTTGGGAGTTAAGATTTTCTGTTATATCTTTATTTCAGAGGATACTTGTTTTATTTCATTTTGCCTATAATTTCAATTGTTGGTGCAACTTAACTGATAACATAATATAATTATCAAGCACAATAATTCCCTAGTTACTTTTCTTATTGCTACTAGAAGTTAATTTTTTGCTGCAAAATGTAAAAAAATCTAACTGGTCTCGTAGTGTTGTGATAGATGTGCTCAAATGTTCTTTTTCATGCACCCAGTTATCTCTTCTGATGGCATTTACCCGGAACGTTTCTTCCTTGAGCTATGAACCCTTGTGCACACGGATTTTCTATTCTCTGCCTCATAATGTGAAGGATATTTGTAATAAATCTTGGAAAGGCCTCTCACTAAGCTGTTGCCAAGAGTTGCATTCTCAACTATTTATTCATGGTTTTTATTGAGTTAGATACTTTTCTCCACTTTTTTTTAAGGAAATTTCAGAAAATATCCAGATTCTCAAGGTAACAGTAAGAATTCAAAAATGTTTGATAGACAGTTTCATTTTCCTGATATGTTCCTTCTTATTAACCTCTGTTTTTTGCTTAGCAGAAGTACTGACTCTTGTATATATTTGATGCGTTATTGATCACTGGAGGCATGCATATTCTACTATTTTTAAATAGTTGAATGCATATTATACAATTTATTCAGTGAAAAGCAATAAACAAAATAACTTGCTATTTTATTTGTAGGTTTTGTCCGCAGTTAAGGCTAGGTCAGCTGCTTGTTTCTTTTGAAGTGAAGGTTGGTGATATTATTTTCTTCAATTGTTTCCAAGCTGAGACCATAGGCCTCTGATGGTCATAAAATATCTTATTTGGATTTAATCCCTGACAAATTCATATTGATATATATTCATATTCAAATATCCCTTACAATATATGATTCACTTTATACTAGTTTCTTTTGTGAAGCATCATTCTAAAAGGCAGTAACATTCTGTCAAGTCTAACAGGCATCTAATATTTTTTGCAAAATACCCTTCCTCCTGTTCATTTCCCCTTCTTTATTAGAATGCTTCTTGGCAAGTTTTGTGGTTCCTTAGCAACTATTTCAGCTACATAAGTCATTACTATTTCTGCTACTCCTTACAGGAACAGAACAACATAAAACTCTTATGTAAACACAAAATAACACGGTAACTTCAGAATATCCGATATATTTTTAAGACCAATTCATATTTCATATTACCGCCCTATTATTTTTTTTCTTCAATTACATCTCTGCACACAATCCTTCCCATTACTGTTGGTCTTTAATGAAAACTCGTACATAATCTTAAATGAAAACTCCAACCTGAAAAAAAATGCAACTAAAGTTAACTCACATTGGAAAATAGAGAATTCCTGAAGCTGATTGGATATTTCTGATACGTACTTCCAATTGCAATTACAATAAAAACAGACACCAAATTAGGGATTTAACTAATACGGTCAGGCTTAGTACATGATTCAGCTCCATTGAGAGCCATTAAGGGTTACAATCACGAAATCAGTATTGAAGCCTCCATTCCAAACTTTGGAGGTTGATTACATGACTTATTTCCATTATGGGGCATCTGTTAAATTAACAGCTGTAGATCCTTTTCATCATCTCCATCCATGTTAATTTGGGCGTACATCTAGTTGACTTGGTTAACTAGTATCATCACTCCTACCAACCTTCTTTACACGTGGAAACAGAACAATATCCTCTCGCTTATTTTATCCTTCAATGAAGCAAGCTTAAACTCCTATCCTATCTACTCCATCAACTTATGATGGATGCTAATTCCTTATCATATGTTTCTTTGCTGGAGAACTTTCCAGGACCATAGCTGTCCCTTGTAATTTTGCGACATAAGAAAAAGGAATAATGAGGTATTCGTTCTCTCTTTTTTTTAGGGGTGGGGGGGGGGGTGGGGAGTAGCGGCATCGTCTTACCTCTCAGTGTACAGAATATAAAGAAGTACTTCTTTTGTAAATAAGAATAAAAAAAGAGCAATATAGACCCATTGTCTTCTTATTCTTGGAAGAAAATAGAGTTCCTTTCCAGCTTATTTGGTATTGTAGATGATAACATATTGCAATTGTACTGAAGACACCGAAAGCCTGATATGAATTAATGGCGACACATTCTGGCCATGGTACTTTATATACTTTATGGTTGGGAACCAAAAGGTAATGCTTGAAAAATGTTGAAAGTTCTAATTTATGACTATGATCCTTTTTGTATTGAAGTTTTACAGTCAATTTCCACAGGTTTGGCTATTTTGTAGGATTTATCGTCGGCTATTCACACCTCCTTCGCATAGTTGAATCTTGTATCTTATTTTGTTACCACAGTATGATAGTCACGTTAGCCTTTAGTAACCTTTAATAAGTGTCCTGATCATTGTAAAAAAGAAATAAAGGCTTACAGAGATGACTATGTGCAGAATCATAATACACATGAGGTCTCATGTTGATACGTTTACTGAACACATCAATATTCTATTCAGCCTATGTAGGGAACTTATTTCAGACAGAATATTTTTTCCTTAAAGTTTCAGTTATTTTCTTACTTTTTTTCTTTGCAACGGCCGTAATGCGTTTTGTGCTTTAGCTGTTCTTTAAAATTTTCTGAAATTCAATGAGTAATCCATATTTAATCCTGTTATGTAGCCTGGTTATGGAGTTTTGATGTCTGACTTTCATATTAAGCGGTCCACAGCTCAGGGAGAATCCATTGTAAGCATCTCTCATGCATTTTCCTTGTAGTAGTTTCTGAAATAGCAATTCAATTTTCTTCATGTTAACCAATCATATGCATGTTTACAAATAAAATTAAAAAAGATAAATCCTTACAATTAGTAATTTAAGTTCTTTCTGTTTGAGGAAGTAGTCAGTCTTTAGTTAACACAAAGCAACTATGACAAGATGTAGAATCTTATGCCGCATGAACTTTGTACTTTTCCTACAGAGGTTGTTTGTAGCTCAAACAAATGATCAAGAGACATCATCATGTCTAGAAAACCCTCTGGAAGTGAGGTAAACTTTTATTTCTCAAATAATAGTAGAAGGCTTGGTCTAGTTTTGGAACTAAGGAAGTAATCCGATTCTCTTTTCTTTTAGCTTCTTGGTGAATGGAGTAGGCGTTGCAGGAAGGACTAACGTTTTCCTGGTTTGTACTTCTGTATCTTATTATTGCAGAATTTTCTTTTCTATGTGCTGATGCATCTGAAATTATACTGCATGCTCATTTGGAAATCAGGATAAAGGGCCACAACTGCCAACTGATATCACTAAAATGCTCAAGCATGGAACAAATATTATCCAGGCATCTGGGTACTTTAAGGGTATGGACTATGCATATGTTATTCTTTAGATACGTTGTTCTGTAGTAGTTAATACTTGATGTCTGATTCCTGCAAATATTAACTCAAATAGCAGGTAGCTATATTATAGCAGTAGCCTTTATGAGCAAAGAAATTGATTTCCTTGGATCAGATCTGAAAGAATATGTCCAACCAGCTATAACTGCAACAGATACTGGAGGTAAGTGATCTTGTTGTGATGTGCCAACTTTTCAATTTTCACAATTAAGTTTCTGCACCTTTTGACTTCAGTGTGATATTCAATTGTTTGGTTGTCTTTTATTCTTTTAATGAGGCCAACTAAAAATATGAGTTTGCGTTTTCATTTGATAAAATATTTCTATATTTCAGTTCTCTTTTTCTGTCAATACGTTTGTTTTTGACATAAGCTGTAGAATATCTAATCTTCTTGGATTAGAATTCTTTCTGGAATATATAAAGGGACTTGGAGCTGCTAAATTAGGTTCTATTATGAGTTATAACCAGATGAGGATATAGCCATGCCTAGAATCGACAGTTTGTTGGATAGGTTCTTTGTTTATTAATTGGGTGGAAGGTAGGCCTAATGTTCTCAAACGTTTACCAGAATTAAAATTGGATCACTGTTGGTTTTTGCTAGGCATGGTGAAGATAACGAAAATTAAACATTTATTACAGTTTTATGAAATAACTTTAGATTTCTTAACAAACGTTACCCAACATTAATAGGCTATAGATAATTTTTATTTATCCTTACATTGTTTATATTGTATTTTTATTAGGAGTACTATTATTACTTATTATGATTGGTTCACATATACTGCAAGCTGTGTGAAGTTCCTCTCTGGTATCTATTTTATTTTTTGTCATTGTTTAGATTGTGGCCTAAATTATTCCAGTTAGCAAAAAAAGGTAAATGGAAAGCCAGTTTTTTTCTTCAATATGCATTGCACTTGTCTAGTATATACTATTGTTCTTAAAAGGTTTGCGGACGATATAATTAGATTGTTGTCCTGTACATTAGTAGTTTGTGCCCTTTTCTTAGTTTATCGGGTCTTTATAGTAAATTACATCATCGCTAAAGCTATGCTCTCCAATTTGATGCTAGATCCTGAAATAATTGAAGGGTCATCAAGAATATCGTTGAATTGCCCAATAAGGTATGGAGGCACAATTTTCACTAATATGTCATGTTTATTTTTCCTTTTCATGCATATATCATTTTTTTATTTTTTAATAATGAATTTGTTTTATGTGAGACAGTAGTAAACAATGCAATTAATCCATAAACATCAATGAAATTGCCTGTCTGTTCCACCCAGTCTATATGCAGGCTATATGCACCCTCACACTGTCCCTAATTCTTCCATAGTAACCCATTCAAGTTGACATATGACCTTGCAATAATCAAATCTTGTTGATTAAATGAAATAGTTTGCGATTGTTGTATTTATATTGTTATCTTACATTATGTTGAATTTTGTCAATGATTGCGGAACTGAGTTCAGTCTTGAATGTTTGGGGCATGAGAATGTCAGGAATGTAGAATCCTATGCTCTACTAGGGGTTTGCTGTATAGGGAAAGAGAATATTTAGTGATTAAATTTGATTTTCAAATGTTAGCCTTGTTATCCTTACTTTTTTTAATTCCGTAATCAAATGTTTTATAAGTTTCAACTAGGGTAACTTCCATACTGGGACTAGGGCTGAAAATGAATCAAATCGAATACTAAGATGTTCATATTTGTATTTGTTTTAAATATTAGAATTCAAATATGAATTTGAGTAACATTCTGAGTTTCTTTGGGATTGAATTTGAATACACATATTTTTCGAATATTCATTTATTGAATATTACGGTATATTTATTTCATTAATTGTTCGTAGTTTATCAAAATTAAACTATTAAATTAAGAAGATATTTTTATTTAGTTAAAGAAATCTGTTTAAAATTGATACGGAGCTCTTTACGTTTGTCAAAATTAGTAATACACTTAAATTACAAAATACAAATGGGTAAAAAACATAACAGCATTAGGATGATAAGACAAATGTTTAAATGAATATTTGATAATCAAACAAATCGATGCACATCTAATTAAGCTCTATTATAATTAGTTTATGAATTGAGTAATAAAAACTATTTGTTTACTATTAAATGAACTATCGAACATGACCGAATAGGCAAATAGTTAGACAAACAATTATGAACTAATTTGTTAATTATTTGGTTCATTTCCACCTCAAATTGAGATGACCCTCAAACTTTTGAAAATGTTGTAAAACACTAAATAGTCTATTGAGAGAGCCCACCAATCTAACAGCATTATGTTTCACAGCCCACGCACATAGCACACAAGACAAAATGATTAAAAAAAACCTTTATTGAAAAAAAACCCTTTCTGTCCTATTTAATTAGGTGTTCTGCATATGCACCCACAAAACTTTATCGTAGGATTTTCTATAGGGGGAAAGAACAATGATGTAGAACATATACAGCCCAAAACAATTATCCTTGGTGTTCAAGTGCATTTCTTCATTTCTGCTTACTGTTTATTGTTTAGGCTAAAGTGAGAAACATGGGTTCTTATGTAATATTTTTAAAAGGTCCCTGACATGTTTTGAGCTTCAATATGAAGCTAAATATAGCTTTTCATCCTTTTACAGTTCATACCGGACGCAATATGTTGTGTTTGATCCACCAGATTGCACTACATTTTGACTGAAAATATTCCAACGTGGTATTTTCTAATAATGCTATGATTTTTTATCTCTGTGTTTTTGTTTATTTGTTTTTATTTGAGTCTTCTTCCAACTTTTAACAACAATCTTAAGAACAATCTCAAAACCATAGACCCCAATATTCTTGTCTCCCTATCCTGTTTTGATATTTATGGGACGGTGACACTGTTTTTTGAAGACTTGATAGGAGCTAGCAAATTCTTCATTAATAGTATTGGGATGATTGTGAAATAACTTAGTATTTAAATAACAATAGCATAATGCATGGGCTGGTGCAACAAAATTTCAAGCCTGTGCGTCAATTATCTGAAATATCTCCTTAGAGGCTTCTGCCATGGCCTGTTTAGAGTTATCCCTAGCTTCTTAAACATCTTTTGCTCTCTTGTGTACCTTATATCCTTTCATTTGCCATTTAATGAAATCGCCATTTCCTCAAATTAGACCTTTTCTTATTCATACATATTACTATAACAAAGATAGCAACAACGCCAGTCATGATTGACCTAGAATTTTTTTGTATGATTTCTTAAGTGTATCTAATACCAGCACATGTGAATAGATGAAGTCACTCTAGAGAACGACATGTCTCCCAATTTTGATAATAACGATTATGTATAAACAAAATGTTCAACCTCTTGATAACTTAAAGCACAACTGGCATAACACATAATAGCTGTTACATGTTTTGCTATTCTTTTGACATAATAATAAATAGGAACATGATTTCAAAATATAGAATTTATTTTTAATAAAAATTCTAAAATTGAATATTATCTACACTGATATACTGAGAAGCACCACATAGATATTCAAATATATCACCATGAATTTACATTTCTCCTTTATAATTTCACATTCAGTTCATTCTTCACCAATCATAAGTTCACAATCGCAAGCATAATGATAGCACCAAATATAAATAACAATGATAAAAGAATCCATCGAGGTTAGAAAACAATCCAAAAATAGATACTTAACTACATCAAGTCTTAAATAACGCGAATAAAGAAAATACTCGAAGTCTCTACTATAAGTTATATTGAAATGGCGTATAATATATTATAACTTACATTAGTGAAATAATGTACTTTATATCATAATAGCTTAGTTGCGATGTATTTGAGTTATATTTCAAAATCTTACACAACGTTTAAGGTTTACTAAGTACGTATGTAGCATAACATAAAATTACAGGTTATGTAACACGTTATTTAACATTGATCACCCTTACAGTTTGTAGTTTCTTACTAATGTTAACTATAAGGTTGATGCATTAATTGCAACTACACTCTACTTCCGGAAACACTATTCAAATAGTAGACATAAATTTAAAATTTTGTCAATAATAACACCTATTATTGAACCATGGTGTCTTTACAGTGAGAAATTTAATTTAAACAATTATAACAGCACTAGAAATTGATTAAATATAGGATGTAGAGCTTTTACCTACCGACTTATAACTAGAACGTCTGTCGGTAGTAGTTTGGCCAAAATTATGAAACCCAATATTCTTCCTTCCCATCCAGTATCTCAAACTTCCTTTCACTGATTGTTATGTTAGCAAAAGTATCATCATTGGTTCCCCCCCCCTCCCCGATCACAAAAAGGGAAAAAAAAACAATTCAATTGATTGAGTCTGATCATATTGTTTGACTCATAAATATGAGAACCCTTTGGAACACCATACCTCCTTATGCAGGAACACCAAATTCTGCATATTAGCCTATCTCTATGAAAAATGTATCCATTCATCAATGTGAGAACCCTTCGGAACACCATAACTCTTTGTGCAACAACACCAAAATTCTTTGCGTATTTAGCCTATCTTTGAGAAACGGTACCCATAAATTATAGTAAGGAGGAAAAAAGTTCGGAACAAGTTTAACCAATTTAAATTGAACATCTTAATATGAGGAATATTAAATTCAACTTTTGCATAATATTATAAGACAACTCATCAATTTGAAAGAGAATCCTTTGCGCATCATACCTCTTTGTGCAATGGCACCAAATTCTTTCATATTTAGCATATGAGAAAAGACACCCACAAATTATGGTAAGGAGGAAGAAAGTTTGGACTAAGTTTCACCGATTTAAATTGAAGATACGTGGCAGTATTAAATTCAACTCTTGCATAATACTAAACGATAACTCATATTATGAAAGTGAACCCTTTGGAACACGTTAGCTCCTTGTGGAGCGGCACCAAATTTTTCGTATTTAGCCTATTGTTGAGATGCACAAATTATGGTAGGAAAAAAGTTTGAACCAAAATTTCCGAATTTAAATTGAAGATCTAAAAAGGAAAAATATTAAATTGAAGAATGCTTAATACTAAACGACAACTATATCTTGATGAAATTTAGTTGTTTTGTATTTTTATGACTTTTATTGATTTTTTTCGCCTCAACTTGTCCTTTTTTGCCAGTTCAAGTCCTTCTCAAAAGTAGTGAAAACATTCATAAACCTTCTTTTCTTCCTTGGACCTTCACCTAAACATTAGACATAACGCTTCTTGGCACTTCCTACTTTTGATAAGTGTGCTTACTATACCTCTTCAATCTCTTCATAATTCATCCTAAAATTATCTTGAGTATGTTCTAACCTATCATGGAAATCCGGTGACTAATCCTTGGTGGTTGATTTCTGTCAAAAAACTACTTGCTCTCTTCATACTCTTTTAGTTCTAATTTGTACATAGCTCTTTTTTCCCTTCAAATTATTACATTCTTTTCTTGCCTTTCACTCCCAATAAGTGGACCTTTTGTCATAAAATGCCACCTTTTGTTACACTGTCACAATATGCATATCTTATGCAATATTTTTTGAATCAACTACATTGAAGTTGTACAACATAGCAAAACAACAATTTCAAGACCAAAAAATATATTTTCATTCATTCAATGAAATATCTTACAAAAAACAATGTATTTATACATACGACAAAAATACAAAATGGGACCTAAAGAGACTAAGAGGAGTCCATTCCGGCTCCTAGAGTCGGAGGTGGGGAACTCCTAGGAGTAGTCGGTGGAGGGGTCGAGCAGTCTCCCCCATCATTCGAGTCGTCCTCGTCCTCATCCAGATCGAGTCCTCCGAACGCTTCCACTTCCCTCATCGCATCCAAGCAGTTGGCTACCATCAAAGGGTAGTGAAAACGATTAGGCGGGTTCTTCATCTCGGTCGGGAGCTGCGTCAACAGATAGTCATACCTGGTTTTGCAGGCTATCACCACTTTTGTTTTTCTAGTCAAACTATGGCGATATTCCTCGATGATGTCCTAGCGATAGGACTCAGACTTGAGGTGACTTCTTTTTGAAGCTTAACAAGCGTTGCATGTTCATCGCCTAACCGACGTCTTGCATACACCGCCGCCTCTTTCTTCGCTTTTGCCAGCGCCTTAACGTGCTCCTTCTCCCGAAGGACTTCCTCTATCCTTTCGGCCTTCCTCTCGCTCTCCTCCAGCTGTTGCTTAAGCCTACCGACCTCAAGAGCACTTTGGGTTGGCATCTCTGCGGCTCGCCCCGAGCCGGCCTCTTGGTTGGCCCTCAGAGAAATAACCTCTCCCAGGAGCCTATGGTAAGCGGTCCAGACCCGGTCTAGCCGTCGGTACATTTCTGTCTCCACCAAGGCGCCTCTGATAAAATAACTATGGAGGCAATGATGGATGTCGATATCTGGGACCTCGTAAATACTCATCTTGGGTGAGCCAGAATTGCTCCACCGCCCTCTGCTGGACCCGACGTGAGCCCAAGACGGTCCCCCTAACGTCGAGATGTTGGTTAGGGTCGAAGCGGAATTTTAGGTCAGGCTCCTGGCCATGTCGAGTGCTGATCTCGGTGAGTCCGATGAGGTATTTCCTCATCTCCTTCCATCTTTCATCACCGACGTCGGCTACGCGGTGAGGAAAAAGGATATTTTAGCCCGGGAGGAGACACTATCTCCTCCTCGTCTGACTCTTTCCCCGGGCGAGTCACCTCACGATGGCGATCAGACAACCTCCCCCTTCAACAGCTTTCATCTCGACTCCCTCTCCTTGAGAAGCCTCGACCTGTTCTCCCGAAGGCAACTCGTCCATGTGAGCGACGTCTGCCTTAATCGGCTCAGCTGTCGCCTGTGCCTCCTGTTCCTCAGCTTCCTCTTGAGATGCCTATCCTATGTACCTCCGCCTTCACCTTTGGACAAGGGCGGGAACCGCCTTCTCCTCGGCCTCTGCTGGAGAAATGTCTTGGTGACGACGTTTAACAGGCTAAGCAGACGATTCCTCATGAGGATCAGCTGTAAAAACAGTAGGCGCCGACGCCATCTCTGCTACCCCTGTGATGAGAGCTGAGGCTTTCTCAGAATCTTCGTCAGTGAAAGGCTTGTTCAACACACCAGTAACCCTCAAAACTAACTTATCGAGCAGATCCTCAAATCGACGAGAGCCAGCGTATGTCTTGATCATGTCAAGCTCAACCCTCTCAACGGTAGATAGCACCCTCCTCCCTAAGAGCGCATTCCTTTTTATTTCGGGCCAGTTGTAGCAGCGTAACCAGTGTTTTCAATGCGCGAGGCGCAATGCGGGACGCAAAGTCAGTTTACGCGCACATGCGTAAGGCGCAATGCGATGCGCGCGCCCGAGCGAAGCGAGGCGCACTCCAAACCATAAAAATTTTAGAACTCTTAAAATAGCTAAAATTTTAGAAACAGTCAATAAGTTACAACCTAAACATGCTAACATTGGGTCAACTTATAGAACTCTTAAAATACCTACACTACAGTAACAAAATAATAGCTGCAGTAACAGAATGATAGCAACGGTAACTTATAGCACTCTCGAAATGCACTATCAGATAATAATTTTTACTGGTAAGTGTTAAAAACTTAAATTAGCTATAGTACAAAATAGCTACAGTTAATTTTTTTAATGTTAAATAGCTACAGTAAAAAAATAAGAGAACAACCCGCTCCAGCAACTTTAAAAAATAAAAGAACAAACAACTAAAAAAACAAAAGAACTACTGTTAAAATAACCATAGTAAAAATAGCTACAATAAATAAAATAATTATTGTTAAAATCTGATGTGGCAAAAAAGATAAAAGATGAACGGAGAAGCTTCTCGTTGAGAAGAAAAAAATGGAAAATAAAAGAAAAAAAGCAAAGAGAAAGGAGAAAAAAAACCTATTTGCTGCTTGTTGCTCGTCACCGTCGCTAATCTCCCGTCGTCGTCGTTGTTGTTGCTCTCGTCGTCTCCCGTCGTCGTCGTTGCTCCCGTCGTCTCCCGTCGTCGTTTCGCTCGTCACCGTCACCGATCGTCGTCGTCGTCATCGTCGCTTGCTGCTGCCACCGAGAGGAGACTGCAAGAGTGGATATCGGGACTTTGGAGAAAAAGTGAGTGGACGAAAACCCTAACCCTTTTTTATTTCCCCTTTTGATTTCTCTTTTTGATTTCGGGTTTAAGTGCGAAGCGGGTTTGTACCCGAACCCTAACCCATGCGGCCCTGGAAATTTCGCCTTTCGCCTTTCGCCTTTCGTCAGGCGCTGCGGGGCGCTCCCCAGGCGCGCGCCCGACGCAAGCGTAGCGCCCCGCACCTGCTGCGGGGCGCTATGCTACTACGCCGAAGCGCCTCGCGCCCGAGGCGCGCGCCCCGCAGCGCCTTTAAAAACACTGAGCCTAACTCTAGGTCATCCCCCACGACTTAGACAAATTTCTCCTTCCAATCCTTGTGAGAATAAGGTTGGTGATAAGCTTGAATTTTCCCGCCATTTGGAAATGAAAATGAGGCTCTTTTTGAGTCACCTTCACGGCCACCACACGGCCGAAAACTTTTAGGAAAGGCTTAATCCCTAACTAGCGACAAACCACCACAAACCCCACTAGGACTGCAATGGTGTTCGGCTTCATCTGCACCGGCAACACCTCTAGCACCTCAAGCACTTGCTTGAGGAAAGGGTGCAGAGGCAATCTTAGACCATACTCTAAGTGCCTCACATAAAACGGATTTCGCTCCCGCCCATGGTCAAATATGACCTCTGACCTCGTCGGAACATATAGATCATATGTCTCAGGGATGTCGAACCTTTTGGACATTGTCTAACTGTGGCAAAGTCACCTTAGAGTGGATCTTCTCCAGAAAATCCGGCGATCAATTGACTCAGAAGCCATCAGCAATCAGAGCTAATCGTTGGAAGGAACAATACAGAGAAGATCAACAGTTCTCTAAGAAGGGATTTTGAAGAAGCAATAGCCGCCTCTTGCGTGTCCTTGTTTCTATATACAAGAGGGGTGAAGTTAAAGGATAACTTCTGCTTTGAGTTTATCCTCGCTGATAACATGTCCACATCGTATTTAATGCTTAGCAGGCATCATCTTGTTTCTAATCCTAACAGTCTTTATGACTCATCTGACCACGTGGGCCACGCTATACTCCATCACTTCTCATTTAATGCTGAGAAGACCCTCCCTCCAGTTGCCAGTTGATACCTGTAAAGAAGATGCTGACTCAGTTGTCAGCCCACACTTCGCCACCGTCCTTTTGTGCTCGGCTGAAGTGACTAATCTATCCCTTATGCATTGGGTATAAATACAGGTACTAATCTAACATTAACGGGTTCCAAGATTCAATTATTTAACGCATGCATTGCTCAATGGCAAGAACACGGTTCTTTACGGACGTCATTCAAGTTCATCAACTAACTTGATCGTTAGAGGTACAACGGGGGAACCAATTCCTGCACTCTTATGAATTTCTACTTGTGCAGATTCCTCAGACACCCAACTCGAGAAACAAATATAAAGTCAGGAAAAAAAGCGGGCTCTCATCAATTCTCAACAAGCTCATCCAATCCCGGATGCAACTGACTTTGTGATCACTAGTACATCAACAGTAACAAATTTGAAGAGGAAAACTACGATTGTAGTAAGGCATGGCCCTTAGAAGTCAGCGCAAAATCTTTTATAATTTAAGAGAAAAATAAGACGTATATGCTAGTAGAATGGGGGAAATTATAGATTTTCAAATTTTACCATCAACAGTGGTTATCGAGCGGACTATGAGCATTCTTTTACCCCACCGGGAAGCCCATTAGCATAAATGCAGATTGAAACAACAATTTCAATATCCCTAATACCTATTCAAGTTTTTTCTGCATCAAATATCTTAAGTTTAGAGTAGAAGAACTCGGAGAAAGGACTGAAAATATAACTCGAGAAGGGGGAATTCTAAGGTTTTAAATTTTATCATCAAATTTGTGGTGAAATTAAAATGGAAAGCTTTCTTCAATATCTCTTTTGTTGTTGCTTTCGCCTTCGATCTGAGATTGAAGGATCAAGTGGCAGAATTGGTTTTAGGAGAGAGATTTGGATGGGTTTTGAGAGAGAAAAAGGGTTTTTGGGAAAAACTTACTAACAGTAATAGAGGTTATGTTTAGAAAGATCCTTGCGCGATTATTTGTGAAAAAATTATTGAAAAAGAAGAAAAACAAAAGAGAACTTGGAGTAGAAGCACAAAGTTTCTGTCTTTAGAAAGAAAAAAAACCCATTTAGCCAAAGCAAATAATAATAATAAGAATGATATTCACATATCCTTTCCACTAAAATGAGATACACATATACTTAAGTAACTCCAAATAAAATCTTAGAACCACATCAATATGATTTCTTGAACATAAAGATTAAAGATTGTAACTAGTTTAACAATAGTAATCATATATGAAAAAAAGATGACTTCAATTGCATTAGTATTCATAGATCATTTCTTTCCCAACTCAGATCATTTCTTTCCCATATGTTCCTATATGTAGCAATATACTTTCTTCTTCTTCCCATTTAAATACAACCCATGTACTAAATCTTGCTAACAACACCATCAGCTTTTTCATAAACTTAAAGTAAGAAGTGAATGTTATAGGCTTTAACATGAATGCATATTAACATAATTCCATTTAGTAAGTCTAGATCCACAATATACCTTCACCATCATGATTGACCAAAAGTAAGTACCAATACGTAGTTATCTCAGAATGAAGGGATATAAAACCAAAGAGGATGCTCAATGAATAACTAAATACAACTTCCAACCTTTGAAGACAACGTTTAATGCTCTTCATTATATTGAACAGCAGAAGTTAGATAAACAAAGTAAGAAAATCAGAAAGGTGTTATTACCGTCCTGCAAATATGCATAATAATAAAACTAATAGTAATGTAAGTTGCATTAGCATGAAGACAATGCTTTTGAACGCGTAATAGCATGAAAGAACATAATATACAAGTCATTAAACAAGATTCGTTAGATTAAAGAGTAAAAATTTACTTTTACATGTTAACTAAAACCTTTTTCAATGGTTTTTTGCTCCTCTCCTTTAACCTCTTTACCCTATTAATTGTGAGACAACAGTTGAGTGCAGTTATCTTAACTGGGGAAAAAAATATAAGAGGCCTTTGAAAATAAATAGGAAAAGAATAAAAAAAGAGCATTCACCTGTAATATATTAAAATATTCATGCATTAAAAGTCTTCATTAAAGAAAATATAACTTTGCAACAATGATAAGTAAATAAAATGAAATACCTAGCATTAAAAATATACACAACTGGAAACTATCATTAAATTTTAAAAATAAGATAAATTTAAAACATTCTGATGCCTATTTACAATACATGGTGACCATCAAGAATATAAACATGTTCACCAATAAAATTATATAAATCAAGAAATTAAGCAAAAATTATATGGGAACTATCACCTGAAACTGATTGAAGTTCCTGATCACCAATTGAGAAGACCTGTCAAGCGTCTAGGCAATGGCAACAGAAGATTAGATCAATATGCGGTGGCTGACCAATGCATTTTAGACCATGGCGGGGGACTTGAACTGAGTTAAAAGGGTGAGAGAGAGGTTTACAGAGAGTGAGAGGGAGGAGGATTTTATTGAGCTTAGATGGAGAGAGAGAGAGGGAGAGAGGGGAGAGATCTGGATGGGAGAGAGGGAAAGGGGGATTTTTCGATTGAGAAAGAGGAGATCTGTGAATGGGATTTAGAGAGAGGGAGAGAGAGAGAAAAGGAGTTTTTGTTTGAGGTACAGAGGTAGTAGAGTGGGAATTTCGAGAGGGTTTACATAGAAAATAGAGGCTTTTTGAATTTTGAAGTGGGGACACAGAGGGAAGGGAATGAATGTGAGAGGGGCTCATTAGAATAATATACTGGGAAGTAAGATGTGTCATATTTGGAGTTGCTGTGGAAATCTGTCTGTAAAATGGAGGGACCCATCACCATTGTTTTAAATATCCTCGACATGGCCTGATATATCACCCGATATATCATTTTACAGGGCTTGCCGCAACCGATATGGTCTGTAAATATCCTTTACCGTTTTTTTGGCTATTTTGAGTGATAAATCTCCGATATGACCGATATATTAGCCGATATGTGGACCAATATATCTTTTTATATAGCTTGTTGCAAAATAATATATCGTGTTTGAAATTTTTGGGCGAGATATCAAGATTTTCCCATTATATCAAATGATATTTTTGGGCGTGATCCTAAACATATATTATTCATATTTTGTATGTTTAAATTTTATTACATATGTTGAGATTACATTTTAATGCATTATACTATGTATGCAAACATTCATTATGGCATTTTGATATTTACCATATATCCTCGATATTTCCTCAATATCCGCAATCCGATATGAATTTTGGCCATTCGATATTTCCCCGATATCCGATATTTAAAACCTTGCCCATCACAAATTATTGTAAAATAAGCAGTGATTCTTTGGATCCTCTTTAAGTATAGAGGAGTAGATATACAATCATTAATTTATAGCTCGTTTATAATTACATTCCTTTTATTAGAGTCATATTCATAATTTATGCATATGGCATTTGTGTGCATGTGTACTGCAAGACATACTAAACTTATGACTAAAAGAAACATTTCATCTTTTCCAAAAAGAAAAAAATGAAATTAATGTTTATTTTAAAACAATATCTAAATATTATAATTAAAGATTGAACTCGGAATTTTGAAGTCATAATGTAAATGTCAAAATCTGTGAATTGAGTCTACTTAACAAAAGTAACTGGAACGAAACATGGCAAAATAGTTCATGGAATCAAATAGTTACTAGTAATCTAATTTTCTTCGTTCTTTTCTCTGGTTCCTAGGTTTGGCTATTCACATTCAATATGCATTATGAATATGTATGCTCAAGTTGGAATAGGGTTCTAGAGAATAGAGTGAACTAGGGGAATTTTTTTCCTATATTGCTACCTTTCTAGGTTAAGGCTTGGGTTGGTTTTTCATGTAGGATTGTTACCTCTAGTTGTAAAGAGCAATAAAAAAGAGTAGCAAAAAGTAGCTACAAAGAGGAGGAAGTGAAACATCAGCCTTTGTAGCTCATGTAGAAGGCATACCTGTTACAAGTGCAACTTCACCCGTGTCAAATAACAGTGTGCTTATTAGGTACATTTCGGCAGTTCTCAACAATGTTTTCAATTTTGTAATATATGTTAGTATCGAACAAACTTTTTTCTTACTAGAAGGCTAGATAGGTTAATGGTATTGGAGTTTTCTGTTAAAGAATTGAAGTAGAAAAACTAATATGCACAAGAGACTAAGAACTAAATCGGTGGAACAAAGAATGAGAGAACTTAATGATTTTTAAAGATAAGATGATGAAAGAAGATATATATATATATAGAATATAGATAAGGAGACTAATATTATGTGGAATAACATGGCTTCTACGAAGAAATGAAAGAGAGGTTATGAAAAAAGGTTAACTTTTAATGATAAGTAAATAGGTCAGCAATATAGAGAATTTAATCATATAGTGAATGATAAAAACTATAGATGTCGGAAAATTAGGATTAGTGTGGTCAAAAATGCTCTAAAGAAAATAAAAAATGGAAGAGCTGTAGGACGAAAAATATCCCTATTAAAGTTTAAAAATATCTTGATGTATAGGTTTAGGATGGTTGTCTGAATTATTTAATCAGATTAGCGAGACAGAGAATGCTAAACGAATAGAAGATTAATACTTTGATACCGATATACAAGAATAAAGGAGATATACAAAGTTTTTCAAACTATCATGATATTAAACTCATGAGTCATATTATGAAACTTTGGGAGAGGGTAATTGTGCAATGACTAAGAAAGGAGACAAGCGAGCAAAGACCAATTTGATTTTTTTTTTATCCGGGAGGTTAAGTATGTAATCTATACATATTTTGAGACTACTAATGGAGAGATATAGAGAGAAGAGAATGGATCTACATATGATGTTCATTAACCTAGAAAAAACTTATGATAGAGTGCTTAGAGAAGTATCGTGGTGGGTTTTAGAAAAAATATATCTATTATATATATTAATGTGATTAAAGATGTGTATGGTAGAATAATAATTAAAGTAAGAACTAATGGAGGAGAGATAAGTCTTATTACTATATGTATTGTTAAATATCCTTGACATGGCCTAATATATCGGTTGATATATTATTTTATAAGGATTGCTGCAAAATGATATGGTCTATTTTTTAACATTTTTAGCACTTTTGACAATGTATCTCTCACATGGCCAATATATCAACCTATATATCGATCTATATGTCTTTTTATATGAATAGGATACTGCTTTTGGCAATGTCTGGGGGACATAATATGACTTTCCCAATAAATTAAATATTGCAATGTCAATATGGACTTTTGTTTATTTTAAAAGGTTGATTAGTAATCCTAAATATATGTTATTTATATTTTTGTATGCTTAGATTTTATTAAGTATGTTTAGATTATATTTTATGATATTATATTGTATATGCACATCATCTGATATAGCACTCCGATATTTACCATATATCCTTGAAATTTTCTCAATATTTGCAATCTGATATGAATTTTGGTCGTTTGACATCTCCCTGATATTAGATATTTAAAATCTTGACCATAAGTCTACATCAAGGGTCAACCTTAAGTCCTTATCTTTTTTCTTTAGTTATGGACTAACTTACTCAATATATTTGCTGATGACATAATATTAGTTGACGAGACTGGAAAATATATTATTTTTAACGTAGAAAGGTGGAGACAAGCTCTTGAAACTAAATGTTTTAGAATTAGTAGAATAAAAATAAAATACATGTAATACATTTCTAGTAAAACTAAAAATAGAAAATAGCCTATAGTATTTATTGATGGTCAAGAAATATCTAAAAATTATTACTTTTACTATTTAGGATCAATCATTTGGCATGATGGTGAGATTGCGGATGATGTTGCCAATCGCAACAAATCAGGATGGTTAAAATGGAGGAGTGCTTTGGGAGTCTTGTGTGATCGTAGGATAGTTATAAGACCAACAATGCTTTATGGATAAAAATATCGGGCAATTAAAAAAAATGCGCAAAAAATGAGTACAGTAGAAATGAGAATGTTGAGATGGTCTTGTGGGTATACATTAAAAGTTAGGATAAGAAAGAAGCGCATCCATAATAAATTATATGTTGCTTCTATTGACGACATTATGAGAGAGAAACGATTAAAGTGGTTTGGTCATATATAACGAAGACCTTTTAGTGCACCGGTTAGGAATAGTGATAATATTATAGTTAATAGAACAAAAAGATTTTAGAGATAAACTTAAAAGAACTTGTTCGAAGCAATTAAGAAGAACATGATTATGGTCAACTTAACAGAGGAGATAGTCCATAATAGAATGGAATGGAAGAATATGATTCATGTAGCTGACCACAAACATTTGGGATAAAGGTTTTGTTGTTGTTGTATGTTAATGTCGTTATGTTAATGTCAAACACTTGGGGGACACTTCCTGGACCCATGTACTGCACTTCTCCTATAATTTGTTATCATTATATGTTTAGATATTCTTTTTTACTCTCATTTGTACATTAAATTATATATTTAACGGAAAAAGCCATGAAAACTTTGACTTTGATAAAATTCTGAGAAACATAGGTAAGTCTTGGTAGCCTATAAGTATATGTCTATTACAGTCACTTGTACTCCTGTTAGTGGCAGTTACTGACTATTGATTTATTTAGATTGTTTTCAGTTTGGGTTACGATAAACTATGAAACCACAGCTTCAACTTAAATTTTCTTTTGGTTTTACTTAATGCAGGCCTTGCATTTTTCTATAGATGTGTTCTCACTTTTAATGCTTCATGTGGATGGATGTTGGTAGTTTTAGTTTGTTGACTTGAAGTATTTCTTTTTCCTTGAACAGCTTAAGTCGTATACGAACGCCAGTTAAAGGGTATCTTTGTAGACATCATCAGGTGAGAATCCCATTTTCTCTTGCATAAAAGTAAATGAATCAAAAAGTTAACATCTCCATTTCATTATACTTGTTTTTGATCAGTTGATTTCATGCTTCACTTATAGTGTTTTGATTATGACAACTTTCTGGAAATTAATTCAAAAAGGCCGTTGTGGCACTGCCCTTGTTGCAATCAGCCTAGTAGCTTCATAGACCTACGAATTGACCAAAATATGGTGAAGGTGAATATTTAAATCATCACTTTATTATAGTAAAAATTTTATATCTCGGTGTTTAGCTTTTCTTCTCTGTTTCCTGTCCACCAGATACTGAAGGACATGACAGTGGATACTACTTATGTAGTTATTTCTGCTGATGGATTGTGGAAGGCTGTTCTTGATCATGATCAGAGCGCAGTTAGCTTGCCCAATGCAACACTTGTAGAGCAGACAGATCAGGGTAAAGGGGATGAGTCTAATGGTAAACTACAGAATTCAGTGGATCTAACTATGGAGGAAGATGAAGGGGGTAATAACAGCGAAGCATATGAAATTGGGTACAGAAAATCTTTAAAAAAGTTTCAGCCTACCCCTGTTCCTCAATCTTCATCTGTCTCACTTGGATCATCAGTAATTGCTCCAACATTAGATAACCGAAGAGTTGGAACATTAGAATCTCTTATCCCTACTTGTATCCTCAATCCTGCTAGCTTCAATATCGCCTGTAATTTACCTCCTGTCTCTTATCAAGCAAAGCCTTCTACTATTCAAGCACTTCCTACTAGTGCGGAAGCTTCTATTTCATCAGAATGGGTTCATTCATATCTAACGAATTCTGATTCGTGTACAAGTAGAGGTTTCCCCACTCTATCTCATCAAACAGTTTCTCCTCTAGCGAATATGGCAGGTGGTGGGATTGATATGCAACAGATCTCTAGTCCTTTGGACATAAATCCGCCAGTCCAGCAATTTCATCCCATGATACAGGTAATACTAATTTTTATATAGAAAAATGGTACCTGAGATAATAATTTGATGTTTGTATTGTTTCTATTGGTTATAGCCTAATATTATAATTTGAATGCATTGCTGATCACAGTCTAGGCTTCTTTAAGTGACAACGTACAGATTCGGTCCTTTAGTCTCTATTTTTCACATGTAACTTGAAAGTTTGTTGACGTGTAATATCAACATATTTCTTCTTGCCTAATCCGCTTAATTCACAACATTTGTATTAGTTCTGTACTCACTTCTGATTTATTTGGTCGTGCTTCCTTTCCAAACGATTGCCTAATCTGCTTAGTTCACAAAATGCGTATTTTTTTCCCACTCATTTTCTATCTCAAGGGACCTAACCGAATAGTTTCGTGATCCATATGCCTTAGTTTTGGTTTGGTTTTGCTAATTCATAACTGCCTGCTTGAAATTCTTTGTTTTCAATCAATGGACATGGACTTTTTCACTGGAATCCTCTTTGCTACCTAATTGTCCTCCCCTTCACAAATTAGTGAACCATCCATAGTAGCATGGAACCCTGTTCATTTTAGTTCACAGGACGGGTATAGAGAGTGGTATGCCACTCGTTAGAATTTTTTGGGGTGGGTTTTTTTTTTTTTTTTTTGAGAATTTCAAGCCGGCAGTTAGGTGGGGTGCGGGGGCGCTGGGGGGCCTTACATGGTACACTAGGGAATGTGGTACGCTTTCGGTTCGGTTCTTAAATATAGAAATAAGAGGTTTTGCAAAGTCAAATTTTAGAAATATGGTAGTTGATATCACTAGTGGTTAAAGAAAACCTTGAGAATCATTGCAATTAAGGTATACATACTTTATTTGCTTAATTTCTCATGTTTTTTTGTTGTTTATTCTTTTAACAAAGATATATTCTTTAAAATTTAACTGGTTTGAATTCTAAATTGGGTCGCTGGAGTTGGTGAATCTGGTCGTGTTCCACATGTATCTGGGACGATTGAACCCAAGTTGTGGTTCCCTATAGCATCCCACCTTCCCGACTTCTGTGGAACCATCTTATGTGTTTACCTTCATTCTGTTTCTAATGAGGCTGTATTATTTGAGATCCTCCAGAACTTGTTAATCTCTTATTTACCTTACAAATCTACAGGAATCATTAGTACTCTCCTCATTTCATTGTACCCTTTAAGAAGGCCCCAATTTGTGTTTTGTTTTGATACTGTGGGTTGTGTTGAAGCTAAGAGGAAGTGAAGAAGGCTTGAGAATATTTGGTAATAATTGAACAGATAGCACATGTTTTGTTCAAACAGATAAGAAGTTGCATATTTCAGCTGAATAGGGTGATAGATATATAGCTATTTAACCATGATGATATCATAAAACTTCCCCATGGCGACCTCTATAAGAGGAAGAACGGTCCATCCCCGTGCAGTTTTTTTAATGCTGTTAATGGTAGACATTGGCCATCTTGCAGTGTGTATTCTGGTCTAACTACTCATACCTGGCGCAACCTGCTGTACTTTTTCTTTCATTAAAAATATTCATCTGCATTGATTGGCTTAATACTTTTTCTATTTTGTGATTTTAAGCTCATTTAGTGATTCTCGATGTGCTACTGCGACTGATATTGACAAGACCCAATTGGAAGCATTTTGTTCTCTTATAAAGTAGCCGTTGGCTTCACAATCAGATTTTTTTTTTCTAACTAGCCCGGGATAAATTTTTTGGATTGTTTTTATATGAATTTCTCTCTTGCTAAATTTCTTGTTTATAATTATTCTCTGTGCAGATTCAGGACCAAGGTTGCCAGCTTCCTTTCATATCAACATTACAGCAGATTCATGGCCAAGGTTGCCAGTTTTCTTCCATATCAGCATCACAGCGGTCAACCGAACTTTCAACATCACCACAAATCAGAGTGTTGTCACCCGTAGCCCTACAGAATATAAGTGTCTGTAACACCCCTCAACATCCCGTTAACATTAGAGGATGTACAAGTAGTACACACTCCCCTGCTCAGAATGTTGCTGGCATTCCTTTACCCAACTTTGCAAATCCCTACATTCGAGTTTTAGCTTCTGAAATAGTTGCAGGGAATGGTAGATTTCCATCAGTTCAACATCATCCTTCAACAGTGCAAAATAACTGGCAGCCAATGGGAAGGATGAGGGGTAGTCTGAGTGGTAATGAATATTCTGCTGCAATTAACCGATATGTACTTAATCCGTCCCTAAACTCTGTTGCTACATCTGAAGAGTCTCTAGCATCCAATAATTCTAACACTCCAAATTTGCATAGTTCCTCGGTCTGGCTTCCTCCCTGGAGGAATCTCGGATCTGGTAATTAGATATGAACTTGAAAACTCGCCTTTTATGTGACTCACTGATTCGATATTTCCACAAGCTTAAACAGATAGAAGGCAGATGTACAGAGTTTTTGCCAATTTTTTCTTAGGTGCGTGGATGGTTTACAAAGATAGCTGTACAGTTTACCTGTTTTTGCAATTGTTGTTCTACTGAATTGTTGCATCTAATCTTCAAGAGATGATGTTTTTTTTGTACCCTGGGCTTTTGTGGCTTAGAATGTGGGTCTTTTACCTACATACCTTCAATATCTACTCTATTTGCAGATTTACTCATCAAATCTCTATTTGTTTGTTTACCCTTCATTTTGTAAAATTTATTTAATACATTTCTCCCATTTTCTATTGGGGAATATTTTTGTATATACCTAGATTTTCTTGTTGAAATGCTTAATGTTTGAAAATATGACTAATTTGTCCCTAGTTGGGTGACAGGAGAGGACGAGGGCGGAAAAAGTCATTTTCAGTTTCCCGCTGCTTGAAGCTTGATGTTGAGAAGTGAGAGAACGCAAATAGGTCTTCTGCATATGAGATAGATTTGGGGGGGTATATGGTCAAAATACAGGGAAATCAATGTTTACTATGCTCTGGACAGTAAAGTTTGTCAAATATACGTATATATTGCAGCAGAACTAAAGAGTTTTATCCGTTTGGTTTTGGGTGTCTATATGTATAAGTTACAGACCAAAGCTCTATTTTGTCTTTGTACATAATTCCACAACATGCAAATTTAAAAGGGGAATATGTATATATGCTTTAGAAGCGAGAAAGGAACTGGATCTGCTTGAGAAGAGGACTGAGAGCCTCCATGAGCTTTTCACAAGGATGGTTGTGTACTCCCTCGTACGTTGTCACCACGATGCTCGTGTCTTTGGATAGGCGTTGGACCTGCTTCTTCACGTTGCACGTGTGATGTGTGCACCTGTAGTAGCTTCTTCATGTACACACAAGTAAAAGTATAAGCAAATTATATCTGTCCAGTTTTTCTATATATCTATATGAGCTAGGAAGGGAGAGTATGAAAACATAAATGCTTTTGAAATGTATCAGATTGGAAATTGTTGAAATGAAATACCATTAAAGGACCATATTTAGGCTGAAGACAGTGATATACCATATATGTATTCACTATTCCATGCTTTCTACATTCCCAGTATTTATACCTGCCATGTGAGTTGCAAATGACATTGATGTGCTCTAGATAGATTACTTGTTATTTTATTGTGTAACATAGAGTTCTCCTATTCTCCTATAGGTTTTCAAATACGCCCTTGTGGATTTATGAGCAGTTAACCCTAGAAATTATTAGTGTGAAACCTTCTTGAATGTATTGGATTGAGAATTGCTAAAATGGACTGTTGTTTAAGGGGCTTTACGGTTGGTTTCCTAGAAACCTCAAAAAGAGGAAGCCTAACCCCCCCCCCCCCCCCAAAAAAAAAAGAAAAAAAAAAAGAAAAAGAAAAGCACCCCAATGTTTTCAAGTGATTTCCTACCAAAAAGTCTAGAATTAGGTTTTCCTAAAACCATGGTCAAATCAGTCAATGAGAGGGTGTCATATCACCCTCCTTTGTTTCAAAGTGATAACCAAACAAAGAACAGCAAAATATTATAGAAAAAATGTTTTCTATAATACATTTTCTTTTTGTGTCCAACCAAAGGACCTTAAGTATCAGGCATAAATTGAATAAAATGATGCATGCACTCCATATTATGCATTTCTTCTATTAGATGTGATATCAGGGGCCATTTTCTCTTGAGTGCACTTGTACTCTAACAGTAAATACTTCATATAATGTGGCTCGCTATGTTCATAGGTACAATTCCATGTCAATAATATTGACATGTTGATGTTTGATATGATACTATGCAAAGTATTTAGGACATATGTGGTTGACCAAAACTCAAATAACCTCTTACGTACTCGAGGTTTGCAGTAAAGCTAACGTGAGCATCATAGTTTTTGCGTATTAATACATGAAGGTATACATATACTCAAAAGTAAATTGAAAGCATGGAATTCAATGGACATACGTGTTTTTCTCTAAATAAATCTTATCACTAAATATAGAGTCAAAGAGGTCGTGACTTCAAGAGATAAAATCATATATTTTTCAGTCAACCATTTCTGTGGATAAGATAATAAATTGTGCAATGGTTTCAGTACAAGCTATTGGAAACATGGCGGGCTGAATCGAACTTCTTTCTGTGCTTTCTGTCACAATCGAATTTTCTAAGAACTTCCATCTATACTATTTCCGTATTTAAAGACGCATCACGTACAAATTCAAGTTTTGAGTCTGTGTGTGTAAAGTCTGCAATGCTAGTGCAGACGGCGTCAATGAAGGCAATTTCTTTTTTTCTTTTTCCCGTCTTCACAACGAAGGCTGAACTGTTCCATCTATAAAAATCAACTTTGTTTTTTTTTTTTCTACCAGTGCCTACTCCTGCCTATATGTCACTTATTAATTAACTAATAAAGGAAAAGGAAAGAAAAGCACGGCTTCCCGTGCCTCAAACTTTATCCCATATATATTGACCTCACACACAAATTATTCTCAGCTGCTTGATAATTACATGTGAAAAGAGAGCTAGAAATTTTAGATTGGTTGATGGTTACACAAGAAAAGGTACTAGGTAATTTAGTCAAAATACCAGGAGTTAAAAAGAAAGAAAGAAAGAAAGGTATGTGTATATGTATGTCCTCTTGTGTGGTTGAACTATAAATTTCTAATTACACCTGCCACCATGGGCGTGCATGTCCACACAAAAAATACCCTTTTTAGTTGCTTAGGTTAACATGCATGCAAACAGAAAATGACTTAGGTTGTCCACTTTCAAGCTGTCCTTAGCCAAAGTGCTACCTAACCTCTGGAGGGTAATTCATTCATTTAATCGTCTAAACAACAAGCAAGCTTATGGTATAACTTGGTATTTGGGGTCTCTCTACTGCAAATGCACAACAGAAAATCTAATTTTATTTTTTGGGTAAATATTGACCTCTAAGACTTAAAAGCATAATAATATAAACATTTCTATACTAGGCATAATTGTCATGCCGCCTATAGTTGTTTACGTTTAATTTCGAAAACTGAAATGGAAGGTTAATACTTTTAAAACTATTGCGGTATTTCTGTTAATTCTGCAAATCTTAGTGGATTTTTCATTAATTTATACATTTATTTTTTCAATCAAATCCATTGGATGATTAAGGGAAAACGTAATTCCCTTAGAATATGCAAATATAGTTATAATTGGTGGGTTTCTCTCCAAATCCCATAACAACAATGCAAGTGTTGACAAGGGAATATGGAAAGACTGATCTTATTAGACAATGCAAATGATGGAAATATAAAGGTCTAATACATAGGAAGATAAAATGATGCGTTAACCGTTAGCATCTGGAACTTCTCTTTGGAGGCTATAAAAGGGATATCCGTAGGTGTTGAGGGGGCGTCGCCATTCTTTGAGCTCTTGAATGTGGGTCTATTTGGGCTCTTCGAGTGGTGTGCGGAGGGTTTAAAATTTTGTATCTCGTAAAACTTGTACTAGTTTGTGAAGCATAATCAAAGTGGAGGTAGGCATGTTTTCCCAAACCATGAAAAATTTTCTTTGTGTTATGTAAGTGTTTGTATGCTCCATAATCCCCAACAATATTTGGGACAATCATGAATATCAGAGGTATAGTAGATGATTATGATTTATAAATTTTTTTTCTCTACATTAATCAAATAAGAAATGGAGAGGATCAAAAATCTTTAAGTTATGTACGTGATTGAAACAAAATGGCGATTAACAATTTTAACCTTTTATTTTTTGGAATTATCACTTCATTAATTAAAGAAGTTAGATTTTAGGAAATTTACTATTTTCTAAATGTTTTGTTCGGTAGGGAGTATTTTTTAATTAAGTTTAGCAGTTGTAAATATAGATTACTAGTTATTGGCATATTTATGTAGGAGTGGTGCGTACACATAGATTATTGTTCAGAGGCATGTTATATTTTCATGAACAACTGAATGTGCCGTTTATTTAATATTATAAATATCCCACCATGGGTGACCTAAATGGTTCGAAGGTTCAAATATGACTTTTACAGTTTTGGGACCAATTTCAGGTTGGATTATCACATACATACATACGCACACGCATATATAAGACCAATAAAACCTAAAACCATAAGCAATATAAGACATGTACACACACACATATATATATATAGTGTGCGCGTGTATATATATATATATAT